>CACKRE030000050.1:54163-64446 GCA_902602495.3 Ectocarpus sp. CCAP 1310/34 | reverse complement strand
GGGGGGGGGGGGGGGGGGGGGGGGGGGGGGGGGGGGGGGGGGGGAGATTATTGGCTTGTTCTCAGACTCTGTTAGTCGTACAAGCGGTCACGGATGCAAAGAGTGGTGAGAGGATGTGGCATAGCCATACAGCTCGCGGGCTGCAGCTCAGTCGCAGTCCTGTATGGGTCATCGCGATGGTAGCGAGGTGGATCGACCCCCCTCCCCCCCTGCCAAGGACGTCTTGTTCTCGTGTCGGTAATGTTTCCGGCAGATAAGTACCACGCCACCAATTCCAGACCATGCCCTCTAACACGATACAACCCCAATCGACACGCCCTACTTTCCGCCGAAGCGGGACATGTGCAGCACCTATTGCTGTTGCAGGAAGGCTTTTCTTTTCTGTTTTTTACGGGTGAAACTCGGCGGAGGCCGAGGCTTTACTTGTAAAGAAACGTGACAGACGTTGCTTAGAGCGTACTAAATAAAGCTACTACACGGTTGGAGCTGACTCTGCTGGGAACCGAAACACAGGAACGATGCTCCTTCCGTCTGCGCCAACGAGATGACGACCGGTCAAAGCGGTCGACCAGGGCAAGCAGCCAATAGTGATACCCCCCCTCTTCCCTCCCGAGGGACCTTCACGCGCCGATGGTATCCAAATCAAAGTGCGGCTTCGCCGCGCGTTCTGAACAACGCTGAAAAAAAAAAAAACGTTCGGCGAAAAAATGTTCAACGTTTTTCAGTCTTTATCTGGTATATCTGGGGTGCCAAGAGGGCGTGTGAAGACTACTACCCCTGCCCCCGCCGAACCATACCAAGCAAAACAAATGGTTCTGTTCCGAAACGTGTCAGAACTGTACTACGTACCGTATTGACACAAGATAACACCCCCCTAGACCAATTTTCAAAGTTCGATTACTCCAGGACGAAGGATATGCCTAAACGAAACGATGCAGTTTCGGGAAGCTCTCGACGAGACGGCTTCAACGCCGCCATTTTCGGTGCTGCGACTCTTTCTACTGTTGAGATATCGAGATTTGAAAATCGGTCCACGGGGTGTGTCATCTTGTGTCATTTACCGTAGGTCGACACATATTTCTCGTGCGTGGTGCTTGTCTCCAAAACGCAGGTATACAATGTACTCTAGAAGTGCACTGCTGTGTACATGTTGTGTACAGAAACAACACTGACACTTGATCGGATGGTTTTGTTTACATCCAGTCACCAGTCCAGCGGAGGACCAGAACGACAAGACAATATCATTCACAAAACGCACCACCACTTGATCTAGAAACCAGTAGTGAAGAAGTTAGGCCCTGACCTGTTATGCATGCTTATGATTGTGCATAACTGGGCTTTTCGTGCATAAGCAAAAACATAAGTTGGAGCGCGCATATATACATTTTTTTAGGCATAAAAGTGTGCATAACAGGGGTTATCGTGCATAGCGGTGATTATGCACGAGTGAGATGGGGGTAAGGGGTGGCTCANTAGTGAAGAAGTTAGGCCCTGACCTGTTATGCATGCTTATGATTGTGCATAACTGGGCTTTTCGTGCATAAGCAAAAACATAAGTTGGAGCGCGCATATATACATTTTTTTAGGCATAAAAGTGTGCATAACAGGGGTTATCGTGCATAGCGGTGATTATGCACGAGTGAGATGGGGGTAAGGGGTGGCTCAGACGCTCAGACAGCTCATTGTAACCAAAACAGAGCTTTTCTATCCCCTTCAAAGCCTTTTGGTCTTTTGACTCTTTAGTTCAAGTTCACAGATCAGACCACAAATTGTAGATCTTGATATTGATTGGAGATTCGGTGTTAATTGAAAACATTCGTTGTTTAAACCAACCTTGATGACTGTTGATTCAAACTACTTGACTTTTGTACAAGAAGAGAGGAGAGAAAAGACGCAAAGACCGAAGACCTAAGACCAAGACCACAGGAGCACAGGACACACCGCACATCACTGATTCAGCCATCCTCTGCCTTCATGGAGCGAGCATTTTTTTTTGTTTTCTTAATAATCACACAACAAATCCATCTCTATCTATAGAAATACGTCTAAGATAGATTAGCAATGAATCCATAGCGTGAGCGAAAGGCTACCTGTATGTCTAGGGTTTCCCAGACAGCATACAACGAGAACTCCCCTGTGGGTAACAGGCTCAACAAGGCAGTTTGGTAGCCATCTTGTGTATCAATCTGTATGTTATGTTGGGAAGTTGTAGACGGAAGATTTAGGGGAACTCGGTTTGTCGGGTGTTCTATTATTGCACCTTTATGTGGTTGCGGAGCAAGTGCGTTTCGGGTTGTGTATAGTTTCGTCACCAACTTATTTTTTGTTTGTGATGTATGGGGGCATGGCGGCGCGGGAGAACATACTTACCTTGTGTGTGTGTTTTCGTCAGTTGTGTAATGGCATGTCGTTCAATGTGAGAAGGGCACGGGAGAACATTATCTCATCGTTGCCTCCTGACGTGGCCGCCGATAGAGGCGTGTGGTTGGGGTGTCATCACTGACATATGGGTGTGTGTTGAATGCAGTGGGTATGGTCGCCTCTCTCGCCCGTGTGTCGGCAGAAGGTATTGCTACCTTTCCCATATATTTATAGGCAGCGCGGACCATAAGTAAAGCCAGAGTGTATCATTTCATGCATCTACATCATTTGGATGTTGATATTGTTGTTGCTTTGCTGTTGTCTTCACATTAAAACCGTTCCGATCTCTCTCTACCCGGTACCTTCGTATGTCCGTACTGATCCAACATTCGACGTGGTCGATTCCCGTCGTCGCAGGGTGACATACCCTTAAAAGGTACATACACTCAACGAATAAATTGCCCCGAGGGGTCCGCAAGTCAATAGAAATCAACGACAGATATTCTGGAGTCTTCCATTCCCTCTGCGCGCTTGTATGAGGTAACAACTGAGACTAGGGTCACCATCACGGGCCAGAGAGAATGAGGTACACCCCTTGGTTCAATCTTTGTACATCACAACGCAAGCAGAGACAAGGCCATCTCGCACAGAAAAGAGAGAAAAAGACAAAAAGAGAGAAAAAAAGACAAAACGACAAAGAGCGAAGAAAAGTATGTGGGAAGAGAGGAATGAGAGGTTGTTCTATTATAGCTTACAATGGTATTGACGGTGTTGTGTATGGGTAGGGGGAGTGCTCCCTGTGTCCGTGTTGTTCCCAGATGTTGTCGCATCAAGTGGCAGATGTGTCATGTCTATTCTGCGTGCGTGTATGGACCACAGGCAGGAGTCGAGCTTCAGCGATCGCATTGCCGCAGCTGCCCTTCTCAATCAAGTACAATAGAGGGCGCGAAGAGTAGTAGTACGGGAGTACGCGAGTACGCTGTTTTGCCCGTGGTGTGTGTTTGTGGTGTCTTGGATATGAGTCCGATATATCGTATTCGAGGCGCTTTCTTATTTGTTGCTGTTATTTTCCTGTTTCGTTTGGTACTGCATTTTCAGTTGAATTCTACGGAAGGAAGTCACAAGTGTTTGTGCATATTTTTGTTCCTGTTGGAATTGAATGTGTGGCATGGCTTTGGCTTGAATTTTTTTCTTGACGTTTGTGCGGTTTGTTGCAGCAAACAGGTCAACCCTGCTGTTTGGTTCAGTGGCCATTACGTGGTATGCCAGCGGTGTTCCATTTTACAGCAATAATAACCTATAATAGTAGCCCGCACTGCTATGACTGTTGATTGTTTTAAATTGAAATTTATTGCTATTTTTCGTAGCATCGACAATTAATTATTGGGGGGGGGATGCAATGTGTCCATGATTCTAGAGGCACTGACAGCAATCGATTTGGTGTTCTGATGGGTTTGACACTGTTACAGCAGGGGCTGTTGGAGGCGCATTTATATTGCTTGAAGTATTTTACCGCGATTGATTCCAGAAATAAATATATCTACTCTGTCTGCCGAATGGCGATCACGGATGACCAAGGGTGAAGGGAATGCGGGAAAGTAGTCCCCTCTTCACCCTTATTAGAACGAACGAGTGCAGAGTAGTAGTAGTCGGATGCGTCGAAGAAACATTTCCTGAAAGACTAGAGTCCAAGATAATTTGCGCTGTGTGATACAGCAACACAATTAATTATCCATATACATTTTGACAGTGGGAGACGGCATAACAGACAAAGCGTGTCGACGAAGCCAACCGCGCGCGCATATGTCGAGCATTAACGACCAAAACAAGCATTGCCCGAGCACATGGGACAAAGAAAAGCGTGCAGAAGTACGAGCACACGCGAGGAAAATGAGCATAACCAGCGTGCAT
The DNA here is from genome assembly GCA_902602495.3 of Ectocarpus sp. CCAP 1310/34. Lineage (NCBI taxonomy): Eukaryota > Phaeophyceae > Ectocarpales > Ectocarpaceae > Ectocarpus > Ectocarpus sp. CCAP 1310/34. Next base: position 60,174 of record CACKRE030000050.1, on the reverse strand, counting down.
AAGTCGCCATTTTGAGCATAACCAGCGTGCATAAGTCTCCTTTTGAGCTTACGCACGTGCCGAAAAAGGTGCATAAAAATGTCAAGAAATAGGCATAACAGGTCAGGGCCTAGAAGAAATTGAACCATAAAAAAAAGTTGACATTTAGACGAAGAACTTGCGCACTATTTGTGAGCTCGGGTAAGAACCTCGACACTAAAACCTATGGACTATAGCGACCATTCGTAAAGCATGGCGCGTTCTGTACGTGGGCCGTGCGCCGTTGGTGTTGTTTGTGGCATGGTTGTTGTGGGTGGGACAGGCAGGCACCGTTCCTCAGGTTCGCCAACAGAGTCGGTCTCTTCCGAAAAAGAGACCGCAGGTCATCGAAGTCAAGTACTTGACGGGAATACCCCGGAAGTACCGAAAAACCATCACTGCTCTGAAGACTTGACATCCTCATCGGAATCGGTGGGTTTGCCTTGTTTTGGATAAACAAAGCGGAGACTGACCTATAGAAATGATTCTTTCGAGTACAGTCATAGTTCCTGAAGCTTTGCGGGTCCGAGCTTATATAGTCTGTTGCTCCAAACTCACTATTTTGGTCTGCGCCAAATGAATAAAAATTGCCAAACACGCAAAACACACATACATCACTTTTTTTGCGATGGGCGTGATATTTCCTGAGTGTACTGCCAAACCAATCGTGTGGAACGGTTACACCTTCTCTATCGGAGGTATTGTGGAGAGAAGAAGCGGTGTGCGCAGGCAGGACGGAAGGCAGGAATATGCCCAACGGGTTGTCTCCGTGTTCTCTGAGAAAAAAAAAGTCGTAAGAACAAAAAAAGATGGGCAACAGGCGCATGCACCGAGGCTTGAACTTACGACCTGCTCAAAGAGTAAGGCGGCTTTTAATAGAAGCATAGAAGCACAAGTTCAATACACCTCGTGCGCATGTTCTACACTTCACGTCCGCATCTGCCTCGAAATGTGTCAGATGTGCCAGCAGGGATTACACAGAAAAATCCCCCCGCGGTCGATCGTTGTTGTTTTTTTTTGTCTTCGACGGGGAGCGTATGAGCGTATGAGCGAATACCGTGCGTTGCTCAAGACATCACACCCCCGGACACATTTCAAGCTCATCGGTTACTCCGCGACGAAGAAGATGCCGAAACTAACTGATACGTTTTCGGAAGGCTCGCGACAAGGAAGCTCCAACTCGCCATTTTCAGTTTTGCTGCAGAGTAATCGAACCTTCGCAGATCGGTCAGGGCGTGTGGTGACCTACGGTAGGTCAAGAGCAAAGGGAGTGTCTGTCCGTTTATGGATATGGCCAGCTTGGGTTATAATTCCGCCACATCACGTAAGAACGTCTTACATTGCCAAGGCGCGTTTCTTATCTATGGGGTGACCCAACATCAGCAACATTGGTGGTTGTGTAGGCTTCTGGACTAGGCAGCTGTTCCAAATAGTGAAGTTCTGAAAAAAACTTCTTGTGGATGACAGGTGTAGAAGTGCTGTAACCATTGTTGCACATACAAAAGTAGGACCAAGATACGATCCGAACGGAGGATCTTACTGATGGTTGATCAGCAAGAAACCCGACTATGGACGCGTCCCTCTTGGCGCTACCTGTGGAGCTTGGCAATCCGAGACCCTCGGGCTTGGTCTCCCTCGCCCCTTCGGCGGCACTGTCTTGTCTCTCTCTTCTGAGACCCTCTCCTATCTAAATCTCAACGATTAAAACTGCCAGCCCTTCGTGGGTCAAGACTACTGCGACCTGGGCTTCTCCACAACGAGGGAAGCCTGTGTCCTCATTCTGGAAAAAAAATAAGTCGAAGAGTTCTTGGGCGTGGGAAAACTTCTACGGGTCCCTTGGTGGCGCTAGTTAATCATACCATCATTTTATCTGTGATCCAAAATGGTAGCTCCCCGCTTTCTGTTTCCACAAAATCTCTCAGGCTGTGATGTGGCCCTAAGGAAATCTCATTTCAAAGAAAGTACATTTTTTTCAGGCTATGGCAAACGACAAACTATGATAGTACCCCCAACCCCCAACACATACAAAATGCCAAGCAACAAGACGAGCACAACCGCCCCCAACCACACGAATCCTTCCAAACCTTGATGGGGAAGAAGGCCACCGAGCTGCCGTACAAGAGCCTGAAGTTGTAGATGTCCTTGAAGCTCTCGGCGAACGCTATCCTCTCCCCGCGTCCCCGCACCTGCATCACGCCTCCCGAACTAGGCCGGTCCTTGAGGTTGGGGTTGATGATCACCACCGGCCTGCGTGCGTTTTTTTGTTTCGGTGCGGTGGAAAGTCGGGTCACATCTAAGACGGCGGAGGAAGCGTTTCGGTCAACGAGCGCCACGCAATGCTGTTGTTGCGGCCTTCGGTGGCGATGCTTCTTCCAGAAGACTGGTGTGTTTGTGTTTCCCCCTCTTCGTCCCCAGTAGCCGTCTTCGGCGTTGTGCAGCTTGCGGTTTTGGGCGTCTACCGGACCCTCACGTCACGTGCAGCGAAAAGGTCAAAAGTCTACCAAAAAAATGTCAATATAGAGAGGGTGGTCGCTGGCCGTTTTGATCGATTCAGGCAGGCGCGACCATCGGGTGAAACTGTAGCAATCCCATGTACAGCAGTATCCCCGGGCCCAAGGTCGGGCAGGTATGGTCGACAAGCGTCTGGTGCCGCCACTTCCTTTGCATGAACCCTGCCCTAGGTATGACAGGACGACCCCCAGTGCAATGTCGCAGAGCACCGTATGGTTGCGACTTAAACGGGTGCACGCATGCATCTTGCACTTCTTCCGTGCGCTAGCCCCCCCCCACCCACTACCCTCTCGACAAAGAGGCGAAACACACGACGGGCAGGGCTAGTTGTACGACGTGGCATGTACGTATGTATGTATGCCGACGGCAGGCTACTACAGTACCCGTCTTTCGTTTCCGCACCGTCCGTTTGCTTGCTCCACCGTGTCCACCAGCAGCGGGTGGATCGAGTAGCCGGCGATGCTCTGGGGGCTGATGACCAGGATAACGTCGTCCTCAGCGGAAACGTCGTCCTTGTTCCCCAGCTGTTGGGTTGCAACGTCACGATGGGGGAGGTACATTTTGTTGTTAAAACTCCAGCGGTCTAACAAAAAAAGGCCGAAAAAAGCAAAAACGTATGCTGATTCACACTACCGCTGTTTTTTTTCAGCTGGGAGGAGTCCTCAGCTTTCTTCAACAACGTTTTTCGTTCAACGCTTCTACTTCCGTGTTTGCTTTAGTTCACACATGGCCTGCGCAATTCCAGACATTTTGATTATTCAACGCGCGGCATTTACCCGTTTCTCGATGCGCATTTTTCACACGGACATTTTGGTAAGAGAGAGGAGTGCTCAAGCAAAGCATATAATCGCATTGCAACGGAGCGAACACAAATATCGAGCTGGATCACAAGCAGGGAAAACAACTCACTACGGTGTACCTGATGGACCTGGTTTTGGCCACTGCTCTTACATACACCCTGGTCCCCAAGCAATCGAGGAAGAAACCTACGTTCGTTGAGCATTAGAAGAAGCCCATCTGGTTGGCGGGACACCCAGCGTCGACCAGGCGAGGGCCAAAATATCAAAATATCGCTGCGGCAAGAAAGCACTGGCATGTTGACAAAAGTTGCCGGTCGGGAAGCTTCCGACCCAGCTTGGTTGACACAAAAAGCGCAAAAAGCCAAAGAGTGCTAGGTGCGCACCTCCACCCACAGAGTGCGAAGAAACTCGGCCACCGCGCCCAAAATCTGGTGGTGTGCTTGCGTGCATTCGGTGCACCGCACGAACCAACAAGTCGGCAAGAGAGAGACTCCGCATATATGGCTTCAACATGTTGCAAGAAAAGTTAAAGTTCTGCAACTTTTCTTGTAACTTTCCCAATGTACGCTCAGCCTGAGAGCTAAAAGTTGTGCAAAATGTTTTGCAACTTTTTCTCGGTTGCAATCTGGACGAAAACTTCTGCAACTTTTCGCCACGAAGGGTGTCGAAGAAAAGTTGCCCGGCGCAACTTTCGCCAATCCACGTCAAGCTGCTACCCCTACCGCACACGTAGGCCCTCTCCAGCTTCGATTGTGGGAAGGGTGTGATCACCGATATCTCGGCGAAAACTTAGAGTTGCCTCATGAATGGTATCTGGAAGGAGGTGATGCCATGGGCTGTTGGGCAATGCCAATGTTTGGGGCCGTGAGGTGCTGAATGCGCCGGGAAAAAAGTTGCTGAGCACGGAGCGGTTAGTTCAAGTTCGGTGTTTTTGACCGCCACGGGTTTGGTTATCCACCGATAACTTTCCGAAGGAGGAAGCAACAGCAATAGCAAGGTCACTCGGCGGGAGGTAGCTCTCTGCTCCATCTTTCATGCCCAAGGTTTGGTGCTGTGCGGTATCGTGCGCGTCGGGGGAAAAGTGTTGATCGACCCTACAATACCCACGTCAGAGAGCGGTTAGTAAAAGTTCGCAGGGACTGTGTGCTCATGGTTTGGTTTTACAGCGATAACTTCTCGGAGGAGGAGGCAACAACAACAGCAAAATCCCACCCCGAGGGAGCTAGCTCAAGCCAGCATCTTTCTGGTACCAGATTAGATGCCTTGGGGTATCGTGAGTGTGGAGGGAAAAGGTTGCATATACCCTGTTCCGCACGCTCAAACCGTTTTTTTCGCGGTGCGATATGAAAGGTGTGTGCCTTCTTCTCGCCGTTGCTAAAAAATAAAAGTATCACACCTCCGCATTCCGCCAGTCCCGTCCACAATTTTGTTTTCGTCCCATAATGAGCGTACACCAATAGTGTTACTGACAAAGTTCCCGAGCATAGTTGCAGAAAAAGTTTGCAATTTTTTGCAACATCCTCCAGCCAAAAAAAGTCGTTTCACACTCCACGGAAACAGAGCAGCACCGCGTACCCACCATACTCTATTGGATGACTCTTAAGAAGGAATTAGTGCCAACACGTCAGAGCACCTTCCCAACAGAATTCTGCCGGTACGTCGCCGTGTGTTTTGCAGCAGGAAGGGATGTGCTGTGGCGCCTGCCTGACAATGACTCGCACCATCATCCGAGCATCTTTGCAATTCCTCGCTAACCAACAAGCCTTCTTCCACAAAAATCAACCAACAACCTCCACAGCGGTACAACCAAATGAAACAGGAACGCTACAACAAGCAAGACGATTCTTGCGCGAATTCAACCACCATCCACAACAGCGGTGCAACCAAGTTCATGAAACCGTACACACCACAACCGGCAAGGCGCCTGATGGATACAGTTGAGTCGATTGTCAAATACCAGCGTGCAAACTGCTGCGAACTTGCGTGCGCGCTGTCGCTTGTGATTGACCTGGTCACAGTTGACGTGATAGCCAGCATTGCGGGTGGCGAGTGTTTACCTGGCCAAAGTTGACATGATGCAATAACCAGTAGTGCGTATCGCTTGTGGTTTACCCGGCCGGCGTTGACATGACAACCAGCACGGCGAAACTAGTGTGAATTTACCTGGCCAAAGTTGACGTGAGACCCCACGAGCCCGTCCTCCCAGTCCATCCCCTGCATGATAGACATCACCCCCGACAGAGCTAGCGGAAGGCTCTTGAACACCCCCTCCCCCATACTCGGCTGGATAAGGATTCGCGTGTTGAGGCCCACGTCGGCCATCGAGTAGGCAAGCTCGCGGACCAGCTCCAGAACCGTGCCCACGCGGTACGTGTCCATGGCCGGGTTGAGCTCGGGGACCGTGCACACCAGCTGTATATATACACACACACGACGAGCAACAAAGAGGGAGACACACGTCTTTGATACGCGATGGTGTACAGGGTGGCATGATATGGTATGTTCTGAAGCCGCGTCAATGGGGACATCGGCAATATGTCTCTACACACGTTTTAAGCACACGACGAGCAACGAAGAGGCGGAGAGAAGTCTTTGCGTAATGGTGCACTGGGTGATTGTAAGGTTCTAAAGCCACGCGAACAGCGGGTAGGCGCACCCTCCATTCACGTGCGGGGGGGGGGG
>CACKRE030000049.1:53656-72101 GCA_902602495.3 Ectocarpus sp. CCAP 1310/34 | reverse complement strand
AGAGGGTTACAGGAAAAGCAAAGAGGCAACGCTCGGGATGAAGACTCCCGACAGCAGGAGGTCCCTGCTTGTCTTTTGCTGGGTTTTTTTAAGTAGCAATCCTGGTGGTGGGCGTTTGTCCATAGATGGCAGGAAAGAAACTCCTGCANACAGAACCAGATTTCAAACTGAAGCACTGAAGCCGAGAGCGGAGAGCGATGGCACAGACCACCCTGCTACCCTGTAGCACGCACAGCCTCTGTCTGCACGCTGAAACCGCTGTCTAACAACCCCGAGGCACTCTCAGTATGGAGGGCGGCGGCGCCCGGGAATCTGCCATAGATGGCAGGAAGGAAACTCCTGCCATCTATGGCAGATTCCCGGGCGCCGCCGCCAGACAGCTCTTGCAGAGGCTCCGCTGAATGCGGCCAACTACCTCTGTGGGGTTGTACTTGCGGAACAATGGGGATTGGACAAAATCGGGACGTCCCTGGGGTACAATGTGCAAAATCGGGACGCCTTCTGAACGTGCCGCGGCGCGACGACGCACACACCCAATACCGCACGATATCGCGCCACAGCGCCTCCACCCGCCGCGCACAAGGCGCGCCGACCCTCTCCAACCCTTTTTTTCCCGCTAACAACCTAAAACAGTGTAGACGCAGCCGCGTACAAAAACCTCTCCGCAGACCACCCGATTTTGTCCTAAAACCTGCAGGGTCGACCCTTACCCCGAGAAAAACATAACCTCCGACCCTATTTTGTCCATCTGACCACCCCTTTTTGTTCACCACAGCCGGTTCGTGGGGAGATTGAACGCGGCCATCTCCCCGCAGCACCACCAGCCCGATACCCGCAAAAGAGCCAGCAGCAAAAACACTTCGCAGCAGGCAAAAAAACACCGACCGACAACAACTTGCCGCCCGCCGGCAAGCCACCACAACTGAAATCGACCGCCGAAGATAGATCCGACGCTGGGATCAACAGTCGCTCTGCAGCGAACGGACATTCGCGGAAAACTTCCTCCGCTCTGCCCTCTCGCTCTCGCCACTTCCCTCTCGAGTGACTGCAAAACCCTCTCGCCCGGTGCGCAACTCTTCGACAAAGTTCAACACACACGCTCAAGGGCTACCCAGCACGCGCAGAGAGCGAACTTTTATTGGACGATTTGGCGAGGTTGGGTTTTTAAGATTGGCAGCAACTGCAAATCAAGCAACGACCAGCACACCGAACCACCCCTGAAATTCCGTTTTACCGGTCCGGTAATCCCCGCATTCTTCAGAATGTGTTCCGCGCACTTCAGGTGTTCTGCGAGTTGCAGCACCCTGGGAACGGCAGACTCCGAGCCCTTGTGCTTGTCGGTGATGATGGTCGTGGTGGGCTTGTTGAGAAACGCTGCCATCTCCGGGTTCTTGAGGGCGTTGGACATGAGGTAGGTGTAGGCGTCGGCGGTCTCCTTCGGGTGGAGGCACGTCGCCACTTGAAGGACGTTGTTGTTGGCGCTCTTGACGCTGATGGCCCCGATCGGCCCGTCCCAGTCGCCCTTGCAGTGACAAAAGTCCATGCAGGCAACCTGAGTTGATGGCAGTGGCAAGACGAACGTCGCACGGGTTATGTGGAAACACACATCGTCTCGTTGATGGTTTGGTCACGACAACCCACCGAAACGGCCGTGATACACTTTCTTTCCTGGAAGCCAAGACATATGGTGCACGGGAACTCAGGCGATGTCACGGCGTGGGCAAAGCGTTTTGCTGCCAATGCACACGAAGACGGTACGACTGCAACGTCCCGTGTCGTAGCTGTACTTGCAGTGCTGTCATCTCGCGCATGGACCTCTGTGGTGCTCAGCTTTGACGGTGTCGGTCCTTGATTGCGCACAGATAGACTAGGTTTAACTCGACGAGAAGCGAACGACACCAACACCGGCACACGCTAAGACCTCGCACCCCTTCCACCACACGGCTACCGTGGTCGACGGGGGTTGGCGAGAGGGCGCCAAGACAACTTCTCTCGAGTTTTTCTCTTCGGATGTGGCGTTACTCGAAACAGCAGTGAGACACTAGCGAGCGCAGGTGACCCACGGAGGAATAGTATGGCCGGGGTTGGTCATTGCCTCCATTGGGGGTCTGCTGCTGCATCGGCACCATCTCCAACACGTCTATACACATTGCCTCGGGTGCTTGGAGGGGGTGGATCTTCGGTGGAGAAGGCTAAGGTTCGCGTACATGGGGTTTCCAATCAACCCAAGAACATGTCGACACGTCTCAACGCGAACTTCGTCGACCAGTCGCGGTCGAAGAAGCGAAAGATAATGAAGTATTTATATATTTATGGCGACGAAAAAATGGTGCGCGCTCGAATTTGGTAGGGAGGAGGATGGCCACCACATCCACATCTTCGACACACTAGGACGGCGTGTGGGCCGTGAGCGAAAGAACGTGTGTGTGTACGCCCTCTAAAAACACCGGAGAGAGCTACGTCTCCAACAAAATGTAAAAAAAAAGCGCTGTGGCGTTCGGTGGTGGTGGCATGCAGGGCGTCAAACAGGGTGTGTTTCCCACAGAAACGAGAGGCAGAAACGTCAGAGCACCGGGGGTTCAACTGCAACCTACTCAACTCTTCTATTCAAAACCACAACAGAGAAACACAGGAGGTAGGAAAGTTGTGACGCCCCGCAAACTTCCCGCAAAACGTAAGGTAGGGTAGGTACGTCAACTGCCACACCTGCTGAACCCCTTGAACCGCGAAATGAGCGACTGACCCAAGCATCAGGAACGCCTTTTCGAAGTGACCTTGTGCATCCCACTGCAAAACGAAACGAAGCGCGAGGGGTGGAAAGCAAAAAACATGCTTTAGAGCCACCTGGTCACGCGTCATGAACCACGTCGAGGAACGTGTGTTCGTAAAAGTGTTTGATGAACCTCAATTAAACCAAAATAGAAGCCTCATACAATGCCGATTTCACACACTTGACCGAACGTGTGGAAGGGATTTGCATATGTTCACTACACGCCGCGCACCGACAAAAAGAGGGCAGCATAAAGTTGTACCGGCGGGCTAAAGCACCATTCAACGAAAGCGCACACCCTTGCCAACACCTCGAGCGTCGACAGAACGAAAGGGAAGCAACGCAGATGAACATACGGCGAACAAGTCTTTGGTACACCACGCTCGGCGGTGGCTTCAAACACAGCCAACGTGAGCGCGCTTGCGACGGTGGCTACGATGGGTACGAAAGGGCCGCTAGAAGAAGTGAAGAACGAACGTGGAATCCGATCCCAATCCTATTCGAACCTTGTCGCGACCGAAACATCCGGGTCAAAACTTTCCGCAACTCTACGTAACCGGGTCATCAAACCAACAGGCAGTGTCATTCATGCGAGCACCAGCGAGACAAACAAACCGGAAAGTGTTTACGGTCGTAGACAACGTGGTGCACGGCTGCACGCACGCGGCGACGGAGCGTTTGCATCAACAAACAATACCGCTCCTGATTCTGTATCGAAAGACCGACGAATTGAAAAAAATGAATTTAACCATTTGAACTGGTACAACTTGCGCCGACAAGAGCGCCACCCACCGTTGCGCCACCCGCCGCCACAAAACAAAAAGAGCACGGTGCACAAGGGTCTACACCGAAGCAGCACCATCTACACACCAACACCCACCTTGCAGTCCGTGATCGTCCCTGGGCTGTCGGTCGCAATCAGGTCCAAGAAGCTGGCGAGCCGCTGGATTCCCTCCTTCTTCGTGTCCTCCTGACCGTTGGTCACGCCGCGCTTGACACGGCCCGCTGCCCACGTCGCCATGTCCACCCCGTGGGCGCCCTTCAGCGTCTTCGCGAGCGCAGGAGCAGAGACCTTGGGGTTGCCGCGAACGACCACCGCGCCTTCCGCAGCCATGGCCACGCTCGTTTCTTCGTGCCTCCCGCGCAGTTTTGGTGATCGTAGCAAACGCTGGTGACGTAGAAGTGCTTGTCCGCGCGCTTGTTGGCTTTGACATGAGCCTGGCATCCTCCTGTGGTCTTCGAGCCCTTCTCGATGATAGCCCCGGAGCAGCGGTACAGCTTCGCGTGGCCGCCGCCGCCACGAGCGTCGGCAATCATCGTGCGATTGTCTCGCAACATCGCGCGTTCTGACGCCACCCGGAGTTCGACGCTGCTCGAAAAACAGTCCCCAATCTTAGGACGGGGCGCGTGCAGAGGCTGCGGTGTGCTGCTCGGCGGTGGCACCAGCGCCGCCGCCGCCGACGACATGTTTACTTGCACCAATAATGCCGTCGCCCTCGCTTGTGACGAAGGCGGGAGAGGGAGAGCNCTCGATGATAGCCCCGGAGCAGCGGTACAGCTTCGCGTGGCCGCCGCCGCGACGAGCGTCGTCAATCATCGTGCGATTGTCTCGCAACATCGCGCGTTCTGACGCCACCCGGAGTTCGACGCTGCTCGAAAACCAGTCCCCAATCTTAGGACGGGGCGCGTGCAGAGGCTGCGGTGTGCTGCTCGGCGGTGGCACCAGCGCCGCCGCCGCCGACGACATGTTTACTTGCACCAATAATGCCGTCGCCCTCGCTTGTGACGAAGGCGGGAGAGGGAGAGCGAGAAGTGGCGAGAGGCGAGAGGGCAGAGCGGAGGAAGTTTTCCGCGAATGTCCGTTCGCTGCAGAGCGACTGTTGATCCCAGCGTCGGATCTATCTTCGGCGGTCGATTTCAGTTGTGGTGGCTTGCCGGCGGGCGGCAAGTTGTTGTCGGTCGGTGTTTTTTTACCTGCTGTGGAGTGTTTTTGCTGCTGGCTCTTTTGCGGGTATCGGCTGGTGGTGCTGCGGGGAGATGGCCGCGTTCTATCTCCCCACGAACCGGCTGTGGTGAACAAAAAGGGGTGGTCAGATGGACAAAATAGGGTCGGAGATAATGTTTTTCTCAGGGTAGGGGTCGACTCTGCAGGTTTTAGGACAAAATTNCTGTAGTAGCCGATGTAGTGTCGGAGCAAAGGCCTCCTTGTGGATGTTATGGTCTTATTCTTTTAGTTCAAGCTCAGGATGGTAGCTTGGTTGTGAGCAGAGGAGGGCGAGTCCAGACAGCTCTTGCAGAGGCTCCGCTGAATGCGGCCAACTACCTCTGTGGGGTTGTACTTGCGGGACAATGAATGCCCCGAACCGTAACATCCCCCCTAGTATATTATCAACTCATAATATACTAACGCCTCATCCGGTACTTATAACCAGAGAAATGGTAGAACTGCGAGGTTCTCCATCAACCGATATGCCTCGAAAGGGAACTATCCACCCGATACTTCACGCCGCCATCTCGTCTCTCTCTTTTCTCTGAGGGACAAACTTTCGACAAAACCCTCTCGTGAAGTCGTTGGCATGGAGCGCGATCTCCATGCCAGTGGAGTAGACCGACATACCGCCACTGGCTATACGTCTTATCACAATCATGACAGCGATTGCGACCAAGTCCTACAGGACCTACCAAGTCTACGCATGCACGCTTACACACAATGGACGAACCAATCAAACATCGACTCGGTACCGCCTACCGAGTAGGAGCAAAGACATAGGCTCAAAAAAGTGAACCCCATCATCACGACTGAACCTCAAGAAACCTCATCCTCCGATAGCACCGAATTCACCAGAGACACCCAGACTTCACCATCCAAATAACAACACCAGAAAACTGCTTCCCCCCACCATGACATCAACGATGCGAATAAGCATGTGAACGACGGGAAAACTGCTTCCCCCCACCATGACATCAACGCAACAAATAAGTCCTGGGGTGCGACTAAGACGGCCCACGCAACAAATGAGTCCTGGGGTGCGACGAAGACGGTCTCCAGCGAAGACAACGTTCTAGCTCCTGCCGCGCCATGTCCTCCAGTTCTGGTTGCTGCCGCGCACCTGTCAGTAACGGTCTCGACAACTCTTGTCCCTGAAGCTTCAGCCTTCTGCTTTAGTCTTCGGAAGGTGAAACCTAAAGGGAGATACTCCGAGTTTCACGGGCGGACGACGGCACACGCGGTGGTGCGGTGAGTGTGCTGGGAAGCTAATACGTGGTGTGGCGAGTACGCTGGGAAGCTAGTTCCGGGTAGGGAAGATGTCACGCGCAATGTAGGCATCCAATCGCCATTCTACACTAGTTTGGGGGATAGCTTTACACTCCCACATCAAAGAGTCAAAAGATGAATGCACTCGGCGACAATCTGGTGGAGAGGCGAAGATTGCCTGTTCGGTCCATTCTATTGATATGGTTGATGCGAAACCACGCAACAAACGTTTAACGTCGTGACGGTTCTACGGCTTTCGGCACGAGGAATAAGAGGTCTCGATGGAGCAAGAAGCAAATACTTGATATCTACAGCAAACTGGTTACTTATTAACACGCGACATTTTCTTGGGTACTTCGCTTCGTGTGGCGGTGGCTGTTGTTGCTGATCTTCACGCACCAAGGCTAAGCTGCTGTTCCTTCGAGGCGTGAGTCCGACCTCGACGTAGACGACGCTCGTGGGCTGGGGCAAGCGACTCCGCTCGTGCGCATGGGGGCGCCTGCGGCACCCAGAAATGGGATGCAGGGGGACGAAGGCGGAGGTCCCCCGTCGCCCTCTTCGGGAGGGGGTGACTTGGGCTGTGGCGATGACCCCGCCGACAACAGCAGCAACAGCAACGACAGTAGTGGCCCCAGCGACGTCTCCAACAACCACGACGGAGGCGGCAGCGAGCCACTCAGCGGCGACTCTGGTGATGAGAGCAGCGGCGGGAGCGAGCCCGTCAGCAGCACATCTAGCCACGACGGCAGCAACGACGACGGTGACGGCAGCGAGGCTGTCGACCCCGGCAGCGATGACGATGGCGGCGGCGAGACAGGCGACTCCGGTGAGAACGATGGTGACGGCAATGAAGGCGGCGACCCTGAGACGCTCGAGGAGTTGAAGTACGACCCCGCCGACAGCCACTACCCGTCAGGAACGGAAGGGAAGAAACTTCTTTGGGGAGCGTCCAGCGCCGGCCAGCTGCGCCATGTGCTCCAGCCGGCCGCACCCGGAAGCAGACCCGGGAGTTGCGGAGCTCCGAGGAAGAGCCGAGCGAGGCGCCAGCCCCCGAGGAGGCGCCGTTATCAACCGTCCTGGAGACTGATAACGGTCCGCAGATCGTTGCGGAATATATCCGCGAATCGCTGTCGGAGGAGCGCATGCAAGACGAGCAAGCGCATCTTGAGGAGCTGAAGAAGCAGTTACAGTACGATCTAGTGAAGGCGCTCCATCCTGATGCAGGGGAGCTGGAGTTGGCATTCAGTGCAAACGAAACGGACGACGGGTCTCCGCAACCACTCCTTGACCCAGAGGTAAGTATTCCCTCGCCGATCGGGCAGAAGCCTAACGATGTAGAGGCTGTCCCGCTCACATACAAAGATGCGATGGATTCCAAGTACAAGGTGCTTTGGGAAGCGGCGATGATGAAAGAAAAGGGTGGTCTAGACAAGGCGGGGACTTTCACGAAAATTGGAAAACTTCCCGAGGGGCGGAAGGCAGTGAGTTCGAAGTGGGTGTTTTCGTACAAGACGAACGAGAAGGGTATGATCACCGCCTTCCAAGCCCGTATGGTTGCGCGTGGTTTCTCACAGATTCCGGGGGTAGATTTCCACCACTCAGCTTCTGCATACCCGTCTACGACGTCCATCAAAACCGTGGTTGTCGTAGCCACCGAGAAGAAAAAGAAGATGTTCCACTGGGACATTAAACAAGCGTACATTCACGCTAAGCTCAAAGAAGAGGTTTTTGTCAGACTCCCCCAGGGTTGTGGTGACATGTCTGGCAAGGTGTACAAGGTTTAGCGTGCACTGTATGGCCTGAAACAAAGCGGTCGCGAATGTGGGTTTGAAGCTGCTGATTCCCTCATCGCGAATGGGTACGAGCAGTGCAGGGCTGACCCGTGTGTTTTCCGTAGGATGGTTGACGGAGAGGTCCTAGGTCTGATCGTGATCTACGTAGACGACATTTTGTTGGTGGCGTCCGAGCAAGAGCGTCAAGAGTTGCTTGCTTCCCTCCAGAAGAAGCTTCCGGTGAAGGATTTGGGAGAATGCACGTGGTATGTTGGGATTGGCATTGAGATGGACCTAGAGAACGGCATCACCAAGTTGGCCCAGACGGCATACATCGAGAGCATCATCAAACGGTTAAACGTGACTACTACCACCCCCACGCCTGCTGTCCCCGGCGCTGACCTAGGACCGAAACGAGATGACGAGCCCACGGTGGACAATCCAGTGAGGGAGGCATNACGAGCCCACGGTGGACAAGCCAGTGAGGGAGGCACTCGGGTGCCTGATGTGGGTGGTGCATACGAGGCCGGACATCGCTCTGCCGTTGAACAAGATCCAGAAGGTGGCTCACTCTCCCACCGACAGGATATGGCAGGCGCTTCTGAGGGTCATGTCTTACCTCAACGCCACGAAGGACCTGAGCCTCACCTATGCGCGGGGGTCAGGGCTACATCTAGGAGTGTGGGTCGATGCCAGCTACGCCGACGACGTTGTTGAGAGGCGTTCGACGACGGGACTAGCCGTAACCGTAGGTGGTAACACGGTGAACGGAACCACAAAGACGCAGCGTGTGCCGGCGCAGTCATCCTCGGAGGCAGAGTATCTAGCAGCCGGGGAGGGAGTGAAGGAGGCGTTGCATGTGCGTGCGGTTCTGTCTTTCGTAGCGCCTGAGACGAGTGGGGCGAAGATCAAGGTCCTTGTAGACAACAAGGGAGCTCTTGCCCTGGTGCAGAACCCCTTCAGCTCGGCGAGGAGCAAGCACATCGACGTGCGGTACCACTTTATCTGCGAGCTCTTCAAGTCGGGGAAGATCACCGCAGACTATGTCCCAACGGAAGAGCAGCACGCCGACATGCTGACCAAGGTCCTTGGTAGGACCAGACTGGAGTACCACCGGAAGGCCCTGATGAACCTCCCGAAGTAGTCCTGGTTACTTTGTTGTAGCACTGAGCATCTCGAATGTTCGGATTTCTGTGTTGCATTTAGCACTAGGCATCTATGGCCATGATTTGTCATGCAGGAATCATTGGTCGGCGCGTCACATGACCGGTCCAATTTGTCGTGCCATTTGGTCTTTGCCTTGGAAGTGCGGCCGGTGGAATCCTCCGTGATAGCAACGGTTTCTATATTTGGGTACGCGAGGGTTTTTGATCCGGATGGCCGGATTTTCCCCCGCCCCGTTGTTGATTTGAGTATTTCAGGTAGATCTGGGGTATCCATGCCCCACCGATGATTCGCCACTTGCGTGACGAACCAGGGAGGGTGTTCGTGGGTTTGGATACGGACTGGTAGATCTGCCGACAACAACGGGAACACGCAGATAGGGGCATAGGTATACCATGACGGTTACTATGCGGTGGAACCTATGCGGTGGAACCTCTCGAGCTCTCTCAAGCTTATCGGTACCTCACTCTTCCTCCGCTCCCCTTTCGCGTGCTTAATACAAAAGATAAAGCAAATCTCCCCCTTCCAAGTAAAGGACATACAAACGTACGAATACAACAGTCGGACTCTCTAGTAATGTTCGTGTATTCAGAGTTCTGATGTTTCGGTGCGAGTACTCCGTCGTATCATCCTTCCACGCCATGACGGCCTTTCGATGGATTGCGCGACGCTTAACCAAAAACAGCACTTGCTCAGCATTTGGTGAGGAATATTTTAAGGAATTGTGGATCAGGGCACACACTGCATCGTGGAGATCCTCCCGATCAATCATGATTTCGATGAAATCTTTCGGAAGACTGGTCGACGCTGCGAAGCTCCCACTCCCCCCGAATTTTTCCCTGAGTGCGTCTACGAATTCATACAGACAAACACCTTCCGTATATCTCCGCGGGTTGGCCCTGTGGCCGCCGACGACACACAACACGTCGTCAACAACGGTCGAAACGTCCTCCACACACTTCATGCCGTACGGCAGTTTCTGTCGCATGTCTCTTGGTGTTATCTCGGAATCTTCGAGTAGCAGCGTCAGGGTACCAGAGAGGCCGTGAATCGGTGTCCTCATCTCATGAGAGAAATGCAAAACCAGGGCGGCGTCCATTTGCGACGCTTTGAAGGTGCTGTATTCCACCTCCCCCGGACGCACCGCCGTGTCAGATTGGCTGTGGAGCTTCAATATATTTGAAAATGAGTCTAGAGTGGTCGAGACTAGCTTCATCCAAAATGACAAAAACGCGGCCAGGCGTTGATCCTGTGAGCTCCACTTGTTGAGGCTGTCTGCATCGGACTGCACGTATCGTTCGAACGACCCACGCGGTCCCGGGACACCGTCGGGTCTCATGATCTTCACACGGAACGGGTCCCCGCCGTATGAAAGCACATCACTCCTCCGTATGAACGCAACAACGATGTTAGGGTGGGAGATGCATAGAACCCCTCGCTGCGGCTCACTAAGTTTGCCCATGACACATTCCTGTCCGTCAGTATGCCTCAAAACACGTTTGAGCGAATCCTCGGTGATGGCGAGGCAATCTTCACCCCACGAGTGTACCTGGCTTGCGCTGAAGAGAGATGTGCAATCGGCTCCCATCGCTTGAGCAGTTCCACTGCGTATAATCGAAAAAAATCCAACACCCCTTCGCAAGAGAACCCCTGATCGATGACACCTGACAAGGAGTCCCGTCGTATCTCGTATGAGTCGCGGTGTATCCTGGCGGTGTTAACGGACACGGGGGCACTCAAGCTTTCGAAGAACCTCGTTTCCCAACCCCGAGGGTGCATAGCTACACCGTACGAGTGGGAACACATCAAACCCCACAGCTCGTTATCCACTATGATTGCAATCGACACGGACGAACGCACCCCCATGTTCTTCAGGCAGCTAGTGTGGACGGGGTGATTGGCCATAAGGATGCACTTTGAGAGATCTGGGGGTCCGTTTTGTGGAAGACCGATGACGTCCGCTGGAGCGTGCTCGTTATCGAATTTCACCCGTCGAGGGCGAATCAAAAACATCTGGCTAGCTGGCAATGGGATGTCGGATGCGGGGAAATAAGTGTCGATCCAGGGCTCGATGGTACCCACCATCGCGGGTCGAATTCTTTCGTACACAACGTTTCCCGACATATCGTGCTGGAATTGGTAAACCATGCACGTTTCGTGGTCGACGATTCAGTTACCATGGAACAAGCCGTTCCAAAGAGCGATTGGCAATCGGCGTGCTGGCCCAGCAGCCTACCATAGTTTAGTAATTCGTGTCTAGTATCGTGTTCATCGGGCAAAATCTCGAACAAGTGACCGTTCCTCGTGGTGAAGACGGTCATAAAGAATCTCTTTGCCGAAACGTCACATGTAACCCAACAGTGAGTGATCAGGTGCCCTTCCAGCAAAGCCGACATCTTGTCGGAAATGAGGTTCGAAAAGCATTCGGGAAAGGGTGTCTCGAAAAAAGCCGCGGCTGGGAGCATACCGCGAATGATGCTTCACATATATTGGTCGAAACGTTCCGGACACAGAATTCCTCATTGGAGTACAGAGCAGGGTACACCAAAACAAGGAACCCCTCGTTCTGGATCTTTCCCACGCTGGCCACATCGAGGAAATCGCACTCGGACATGCCTGAGCCCTATGCACTTCATTCAAATATATTTTGGGGTGTCGACTGAACGACCTCGACGCCCGGTGCCACCGCAAGCGATACGAGACCGCAAAAGCGAGGGGGCATCCAGTGGATGACACCCGAAAAAGTAATCGATTGAAAATTGCGCATCTGGAGACCGGGGTCTTCCATCACTCCTGTGACACATCATGCGAGTCTTGTGCACGTCGCTGATCTCTCTTGTTCTCGGAGTTGCCCCCTTCGGGGTGGAGTGTCGTCTCCATGACCCGTCGACGATCAACGTGGGTTTCGAGGACTTTTCTTCCGGCGGGGTCGAAGGAGAAGCGGTGATTGCTGCCCTCCGGACGGACCGAAAGTTCACCGTTAAGAGAGTCGAGAGCGCCCGCCTCACCTGAGATGGACTGGACGACGCCACGGAGGCCGATCAGCTCACATTCACGCTTGGTGTTTATGGTAATGAGACGGCTGATCGCCGAATGTTCCAGACCTGGGAGAGGGAGGCCTTTTCCAACCGTCTGATCCGCAACGTCTGGACCGGGAGGGTGCGAGACGAGACAGGGTACGATGGGTACCCGCGGACGATCAGCATCGCGTGGATCGGGTGCGACGTCAACAGTTTCCAGGTGAAGATGATCTCCCCGGCGAACAACGGGAGGGAGGACACCGTCCTTTCTCGCCCCTCGCGCGACGCTTCGGGTGAGCTCTTCATCGTGACCATGAATCACGGACCAGAGGACAAACGTGATGTTACTGTTGGTCGAAGACACCTGTCCCAGCAAGCGCGGGCTAGGATAGACGAGAGCAGGACGCAGGACCCTGGCGTCGACTACAAGACAGGGACGTCGCGCTCCTCCGAACGCATTTCAGCCGGCGCCTGACCGAGAACGAGGTGGAGATGCCTTCCGGTCGGGTCCTCTAGCTAAGCGACTCGCGCCGCGGTTCCGTCGTGGAAGTGTTGGTGCTCTACACGTCCAGAGCCGTGATAGACTCAACGAACTCCCTGCCCGGGGCAAAGCGCGCGAGTGCGTAGATGGAAACCGACATCGCCACGGCCTTCCAGCATGCTAACGACGGCTTGGCGGCCTCCGGGGTCCGATTCGAGCTGCGGGTGGTCCGCATGGAGCGTGACTGGTACGAGGAGAGTGACGGACCCAGCGCGTCTTACGACGCGTTGCTTGACCTGACGAGCAACAGCGAGAAATTCAGGATCGACGCGCACGCGCTGCGCGATCGGCACGGGGCCGATCTCGTGCAGCTTGTGGGCTTGTTCGACGACGTGTGCGGGATCGGGTTCACCATGTACGTCCCGACGACCGGATTTGATGACTTCGGCTTCTCCGTGGTGAATACGAACTGTTTGTCGAATTGGCCGCACGTTTACGAGATTGGGCACAATTTCGGGGCCGACCACGACAGGGCGAGCGCGCGTTCCGTGAGCGAGTACGGCTACGCTTTTCGCGAGTGTGACGGGCCCAGGCCGTTCCGCCCCATAATGGCATACGAGTTGGGGTGCCCCCGAGCGCCGCGCGTGAACGCGTTCTCCACCCCGTTCAGGGAGTTCGACGGCCGGCCCCAAGGCACCGAAGAAGGGAACAACGTCCGAACCCTGCGAAGCCATGGACACGGTCGTCAACTTTCGCCATCACGTCGTTCCCCAGCCGGTTGTTTCGACTGTTTCCATCTACCCCGCGGAGTTGACCGACAAGGGCATGGTCCGCAGGGGCTGTTTCCATGATTACCCGACCAATAGGGTAATGAAGGCGGGGACCCGGATGCCGGAGGTTGACGGGGTGACGGTGGGAATGACGCGCGAGAACTATCTGGCTTACTGTTTCAAGCACTCCCGCGTCTACACGCTTTTCGGTTTGGAGGCGGGGGAGGAGTGTTTCTGCGGCCACAATATGTGTAGTTTGGACCTTCACGGGATAGGTTCTTCGGCGTGTAACATTCCATGTGCCGGGAATGTGGTTGGTATCGAAACTTGTGGGGGGTTCAACGCGCTGGAAGTATTTGAGATCGTAGATGTTGCAAGAGATTCGCGACTGATTCGAGCGCCGTAGAAGCCTTGCTCGTGTTTGTCGGTAAACAATTCTCATTCAAACTTTTAGGGTGCCACCGCGATGGAAATCAATACCAGAACAATTTACAAAAACCCCGACAGTGCCATGACCGCAATAAACACGACGGTCCAACACCGCATCCGAAAGCACAGCTCGACGGTCCTTTGCCGGATGGTGCATGCGCGAATGGCATCGCCTACGGTGCGGGTAAGGACCCCCTGGTTGTTGCCGTATCGGTACATGGTTCTTTGATGTAAATGTGTTGTGTGCATGTGGTACTCGCGACCGCCTATTCTTGAAGGTTCACATTTAGACCCGTCTGTGGCAGCCAAGACCACTCAGTTCAGTACCTGCTAAAATGATCTGCAGTACTTGCGAAAATGAATTTTCTGACGAACAGCACCTAGGGGTCCCGCTGACTATCGTGTGCTCCGAATGCGCGACTTCGAGCGACCTCATAACCAAGACCGATGCTTTGTCGCTCGGGGCTAGCCAGTCTGATCTACGCGGGCTACGTAGGCTGTATGCGCCCAGCCCGCACTGCCGAAACGGAGCAGACGTGCAGCTGTTCGTTCGCGAGGAGGTTGATGTGTTCGTCGCGATCACAACCGACAAGAGGCGCCGAGCAAAAGAACAAGCCGAGCGCAAGAGGGTTGCCGCGGATCGACGGCAGCAGAGTGTAAAAAAGACGCGGCTAGAGAGCCTCGTGAAACGCCTGCAAAGTCTCGACGGTGTAGTGCCAAGACCCGGATTGGTCGCGGGGGATTGTTGTACCATAGAAAACAAGACCCCGAAGGTGGGGGTGAAAAGCGTCCTGATGAGGAGGGCGCTGTGGAACAGGCTGTCTGGGGTCGAAATTCCGCGGAAGGTCATGCTGTTCGAGAGATGCTCTCTTCCGATCCCGCAAGTCTGGAGGAGAGTGTTCAGCAAGAAAAGCACTTGTTCGATAGAGTTGCCACGGCCGAGGGACACGACATTCTGTCTCACTTAGATGAGGTTGATCGCCTTGTCTTGCTGCGCCTAAACCCCGTTTTCAGCGACCAAGTGTACGACCTTCCTGTTCGGCGGCTATCCGATGGTTGGGTTTCTCTGAGTGACAAGGTAGCCGGGATGCTAAGCTTGCCCTCCGGCAGGGTGGTCACGAAATTGCGTGAATCCAAAAATTGTTGGATAGGGAGGTACATGTTCGCAATACGCCCCGAACGCGTAGCGCATATCCTGGCACCGCACTTTCACGCTGCCCTGGAGCGGAGCAGGCTGCTAAAGCGTGACGTGCAAGAGTCTTTTGAGAGGTGGGGTCTGTCTGACCCGGACAGGAACAGCCGAGCCGATAGTATGTGCAACTATTTAAGGGGAGACGTGGTGAATGTCGAGTTGTACTCTGCAACTTGCGCTATTCTGAAGGCCGCGATTCCACACAGAGAGGCTGTCCCTGCGGTTACAAAAAAAGTGATGTCCACACCCGGCGCCACTTGGATTGCGGTAACAAAGGAGTACGTTCAGGATCAGCTGGTTTTTAGGTGGGAGACTCGGCTAATGATGAGGGAGGACAAGCACCCTGGTAGTCGTGGGAGATACAGGGACCATACCAATCCTCTGTCGTGTGACTGTGGGAACCCGGCCGCCAAGGAATGTGCCCTCGTTCAGTGTGGCTGTTGCTGCTTGGGGCCTTGCGCTAGGCACGGCCGCGATTGACTATAATAAAAACACTTCGCATTTATGACTTGCGCTCAAATCGTTTTTCGGTGTCCTGATTGTGGATGATGTCTCCCTGCCTCGTGAACCCAAACTCGTCGAATCGCCATCGTCGTTGCGAACTTTGGTGCACTCGATGACATGGAAGTTGCCCGGTTTGAGATCTCTTGGCGACGAGGCCAATTCTTCCGGGACAATGGAGTGAGACGACACGTCGTGCGCATCTGCTCCGAGAGATCCGATCGAACCAAGAACATCACCAAAAACACCAAACGGCCGGAAGGGTTGGAATCTTTCGAACGGAACCACGGAGCGCTCGTGTCTATCGATGGTTTCGATTCCAATAGATTGATCGTATTGTTTTGTTTTGCAATGATCCATCAGTGTTGATCGTGCGGTGTCGTACAAGCGGACGAATTCCCTTTTCTCCGAGTCCCTCCTATCCGATTCCCTGGCATCGTCCACTAATTTCCGGATTTTCCTCCTTATCTTCTCTGTGGAAGCGCCGGCGCTGACGCCAATGTCTTCGTATAAGGTCCGCGACATGTTCTCAACGGTGGCTTAGCAACATTATTTTTCTTGTTATTGTGGCATGGACTTAATTTTGTTTATCGCGTAACATACAGTACCGGCCTGTTCGTAAGAAACACGTTTTGAAGAAAATGAGGCTACGATTCTCCCAGAATTGAAGAAACGGCCGCAACGGAAACGAGCATATATACCCATAGCTGATTTCAATTCGGTTTTATGAGGTATATATGCAAGATATTAAACTAGTCCGACTCCATAGCGAGGTGTGACGCGTCAGGGGGGAACGGCTTCGTGACCAAACCAGTCAACAAGTCCAGCATCATGGAGGTTCTAGTTATGCACTGTTCCCCCGACGAGAAGGAGTACGTTCGGAGGCACATCACCAATTCGCGTGTTACATGTGTGTGTTTGTATTATTTTGAAGCGCATCCCGGCTTGCGAAGCCCCCAGGCCTTGTCTTGGCAATCTGCGCTACTGCACCAAATATAAACATTACATCTCAAGCACTTTTCATTTATCGCCTTCGAGCACCCGAGGCAGAACTTGTAGCGGTATTTTCGCTAAATGCCTCCACATAAATACCTACTTCTTTCCGGGAAGGCGAAAGGAGAGCAGCAGTACGTCCTCCATTTGAACATGTAAGTCAAGAGATCAATATCATTGAACTCACTATTATATATACCCGGAGGCCCGCTTGCTACCGCTGCGGAGATCCACACCATTGAGAAGGTACCACGTTCTCCCTTGCCCGCACCACAGTCGCGTGATGGAAGGAAACAGGTTGTACAACACTGTAAGGTGTTGACCGATCTTTCTACGAACGAACCTGGCCAAGTTTTCCTCGAACGCCTTCACATACTGCATAAAGTCGCCCTCCGTCAACTTTCGACCGAGCAGTACGTCATCGCATGTTGTGGTATTGTTTAGAGACACTCGGGTCCAGAACGCCAGAATCCCCCCATAAACTGGGCGAGTTTTACCCTCGAAGCAAGGGTTCCTGGGGTGGAAGCCATTTGCGCTGTCGTAGAAGACACACACACACACTCGCTAGACTATAATAGTACCATTGGCTTCGCCTATTTGCATGTGTACGTCCGTGATCTCTACATCCCGGGTATCTTCAAACAGCTGTTGGTACACCCCGAGCGCTTCGTGAAGGTTTTTTGCTTTCAAGTCAATGTTGGTCCCCCCCCCGTTTCCAGAAATGAACAAGGCACTCATGATTGTAGTTTGTACCCCGACAAAAAAGCTACCATGGTATGGTACAAAATATACGATTTGTTTCTGACTTGCAGACAGTCCTGTTTGGCCGTTTCAAGAAGCACAAGCAATCCCACCGCCGGATAATCGTTAACCTACAGTGCGAATTTCCCCGATGGGGCTTCGTAGCTGTTCGAGAGAATAGGGCTTTGTGATCACGCAAAGTACTCCGCATCAGTGCAGCCTTTGTTTTGTTTTGGCGAAGCCACGTGTGACTGTTGCAAGCAACCGCTTCACCGGGCTTCGTTGCTTGCGAATGAGACGCAGAAGATTGCAGAGACAAAGGCGTTGAAATCTGAGTTTTGTGAGGAGCGGAAGATGAAATATCTGTTGGCCAATCAGAGTGCAGCAGCATGGAGTCAGCGTGAAGTGTCTGAAACCTGACCAGAAGAGTAGACTTGGAAGCACTTGTTGGTCTGCCCCAAGGAAGCACGAGGGAGGCTGCTGCAGCCAAGAGGTATTTCGGAGGAGATCTATTTCTTCGGAGGAGATCTATTTGGCGCGGGCTTCTGGGGGCATTCACATATCGGTTGGAACGGGAGGTTTGGATCTTGGCGGCTCTCGGTTGCATCAAATTTGGGCCATGTCATCCGAGCACAAGTCGCCGGAGACGGAAGAGCGCCTTGGTGTCGTCCGCAGTGAAGGATCTACTGGCGGTCAGGTCGAGTCGGCATTGGGGACGGGAGGGGGTTCGTTTCCTCCGTCTCAGGTTGTGGCGGGCGCTATTGCGGCGGCCGCGAGGGCTGCTGCCGGTGGCGTGGATTCACCAGCAGGTGACGTGGCTTCAACAACGCAATCATCCGCAGATGTTGGTGTTGCTGAGAGCAGTGGGTTTCCGACTCAAAGTCATGCTCGGGCCTTGGCTTCCAGCGGGGACCGCCAGCCGGAGCTCGGGCGTGCGGATGACCAAGTCCAGGCCCACGTCATGTCTCGTTTGGCCCATATGTCGGTGGGTGCTGCGGCGGGGGGGGAGCCCAGCAAGGGCACCACGCTCGCGTCTGAGAATGCGGAAAACATCGCTCGTCTGGAACAGGGCCAGACGAACATTGTGGCCCAGCTTACCGAGATCGCTGGGTTGCTGAAGAACTTCCGGCCGGAGTCGGGGCAGGATGGGAGTCGTGGGCCCGGGGGCTCGGGAGGCCTCGGTCTGGTGCCGGCGTCGTCGCCGTGGGGCGGGGGCGCGGGCGGGGGGGCGAGTGTGCCCGCGAGGTCCAACGCCAAAGAGGAGGCGAGGAGGGAGGCCACCATTTGGCAGGCCAAATATAATCAGACACTCTGGGTACTTCGGGGGCAGCGGGGGCCGGAGCCCGGGCCACAGAA
>CACKRE030000049.1:39493-51010 GCA_902602495.3 Ectocarpus sp. CCAP 1310/34 | reverse complement strand
CTGAAACCTGACCAGAAGAGTAGACTTGGGAGCACTTGTTGGTCTGCCCCAAGGAAGCATGAGGGAGGCTGCTGCAGCCAAGAGGTATTTCGGAGATCTATTTCTTTCCCATCCACCCACCCTTTTGCTTTTGGGGGTGTCAGTGGTAGGGCGAGGACGGATCGCCAGCAGTGGTAAATGAGGAAGGTGTGGTCGTTTGCCGATACTCCTGATGGGGCGAGGGTGTTTGGGTAGATGATCCTTGCCCGCCGGGTGTGTCAGTCGCGTTAGGGATGTTGGCGGTACTCTCAGTGCGGGTGAGAGCTTCTAAGTTGCTGTGCCACGAGCGGCGAGTACACAGCAGTGACTGGATGATTGGTTACGGTCGACAGGGTCGGCCGTAGCCGTGGGCCGGCGGTCGGGAGCGGTGCAGCCTTTGTTTTGTTTTGGCGAAGCCACGTGTGACTGTTGCAAGCAACGGGTTTACCGGGCTTCGTTGCTTGCGAATGAGACGCTTTCGATTCGGGCTCAGCAACCATGGGTAGGGCAACCCGGGAACGAGTTATACTTATTTCGCGCGAAGCGCGAAAAAAATACGAAGAGGCGTATTCGAATGACGCGTCCTTTCATTGCCTTAAAATTTGACAGAAGGAATCCATGTGTGGTTATTCAGTGTCCAAGGTTGCGGGTTCAATCCCCATCAGCCTTTTTTTCCCGATTTTTCTTCACGATGGGAGGGCCATCACCACCTATTGGCGGTAAATTAGCGAGTAAACCACCGTTTACGCGAAGGAAACTGTAGTTTGTTGCTGTACACGCCTGAAAAATTGCAGTTTGCGCGAAACATGGCAGCTTTTCTCTGTCTCGCGTGTGTGCAGCTTCAGAACAACAACATGTGTTATTTTCTACAGGAAAAGAGTATTCTTCGTGCCGCCATCAGAACGTGACGTCTTCTTGAAACTATTAGTCATAAACTCTCGCCCCCTTGTCGTGTCGTGCTTCGAACCACAGATACAGAGAAAAAAAAAGGTATCAACATCATAATACATATGACTCGCCGAAACCATGACGCGTAACCGCTACTGCTGTGTCGCACGCTTCAGGTGCAAGCTACGACCACAGAATAATCGGTTCCTCCCTGCATCATATTGCTGGGCGGTTTTATACAACAAGAACACCAGGAACCCCATGCCCGTTTTACGTATAGACTATACAAGTAAAATTCAGCTTTCAGTGTATGAGCCACGGCAGACATTGCAAAGGCAGGGCGGGAACACCCTTTTCTTCCGTGCTTAAATGCATTTCAGTTCTCGCCGAAACCTGGAAAGAGGCATGTAAGAAGGAAACACAGCGAGTGGAAAATCGGATCACGGCTCAAGCTCCATGAGAGAACCCAGGTGGAACCAACTTCGCACACACCACACGGCAACACGGCACAAGGCCTAAGGACCAACACGCAAACACCCCTACGACGAAAACACCACAGGGGAAACAAGCTCAAAGTACGAACGAAACATATCTACGGACGGCGAGAGGCGCATGCTACAGGACCTGCTCGTATTCGTTGAAGACTGTGAAAATGCCGTGCACGGGGCGGGTGCGCTCTCCGTGCGCTGTTGCCCCTAGCCGAATGATCTTCGCATACTGTTTAGAGGGGGTGGCAATCGTGTATTGAATCGGGTCAAAAAATGTCGCGATTCGTCCCTATAGCTAAGAATCGTGCTGAATCAGGCTCCAGTAGTTTCAATGCAAATTTCCGATTGATTGGTGTACGATTGAATTTGGGCCTGCCGGCGTTATAGCTGCGAATACATATGGTATTTTCCAAGGATGTTAGTGTTTCAAGGACTCGGTAAAGGGGTTGCGATAAAGTAGTTGAAGCAAGTTTGGTGCATTCGTTGATGAACATGTGAGAGAATGATTCCAAGATCGCAGCCCGCACCTAGGTTTGGTATTCTCGTTGGTGACATCGACCGACGAAGTTTCTTGGTATTGTGGTCGAAAGAGAGAAGGCGTTTTTTGGAGCGCCTCGATGATCCGCACGGCGTGCTCACTCTGTCTTTCCTCTGGACGTGGCTGATTTGTGCAGGATTTGAGTCAACTACATTTACTTTCTCTTTTCTCTTCAGGCGGCGTCCCTGTGTTTGACGGTGTCCACACGACACGACAAGCCGGGCAGTGTAGTATCATTTGTGCGTTTTCTCAAGTTTTCGGGCAGTATTTTCTCAAGTCTTCTAGTGCTTTCTTCGCAACGGCGAAAGGTAGAGCCCCGTGCTTGCCCCCGTCGAATGTGCCACTACGATAGGCGTCCTCCTTCAGTCTCAAGGGCAGCAGAGTGGCGCGTTCGCCGCACAGCCGATACCCCCCCCATCGCAGGTGTCCAGTTTCATACGCCCACACATTTCAGGCCACGCGAACATCACACCACCCACGACAGATCTTTCTGCTCCCAAAGCGGAGCTCACCCTCCCAAAAATAGTACTTCGTATTAATCGAAGAATGAGTGTTGCCCATCGCGCAGTCATCCCTCGCCAAAACTGAACCAGATTTCTTGTCAGGGGAAACCAATCAAAAACATGTCTCGCCTTTGTTCTCGCCTAAACGGCCACGGGCGGAAAGCTCAGAAATGGTGCTCAGAACATAAGATGGGTCGTGTCGTGAGCATTTGCAAGGGAAAATACCCGCATGTTCTCTCTAGCTTGCATGACATTCGGGGCTTGTGTCCGCCTTCAGTGATTCGGCGACGTCTGTTCATCCCTCCATAGCAACAAACGGGGGAAATTGTTGCGTTTTCTTAGAAGATCTCAACTGTCGTTATTTGTTTCCTTTTCATTGTATGGACACTTGTCCAACCTTACAAAAAACTCGCCACGTCGATCAACCCAGCTCGCATCAAACCGTACACAGACGTTTTTCCTACCTGGGAAAAAGGACAGGGCTTCAGTGGAGGCCGGGCTACCTGCACCCACCACGTCGCCAAAACATTCCCCAGAGGGAGCTACAGAAGGTCTCACCGCAGAAAGCGAGCGTCTTCTTGCGGTTGGCACCCACCAGTTCCTCATGGGACGTTAAACACGCCCTTATCCCGGTCCCGCTTCACATCAACTCTGTTTTTTGCTGCCAATACGCCACCAACGAGCGCTACATCAGACTGTGTCCTGCCCGAGGAAAACATGATCAAGAGGACACGAACCACAGCAGCAGCAGCAAGTACAGCCACCCGCCCCCCCTCGTGGCCACTGCTATGACCTGAATGTTCTGCGTCCTTCCCCGCCGCCGCCTTAATCGCCGCCGCCTTAATGAGCCCGAATCCAACACATGGGATACCTAGTCGCAGGTTATGCCCGACATCTCTGCCTCCTCGAACCAATCGCTCCCCAAGAGGACGTCTACCGGAGAACACCCGGTGATCGAAAGCATCAGGCGTTGGTCCATGACCCGTTGTGTTTTGACAAAGAAACGACGCATAGTCTATGGAAGGACACAACACGTGACCGTACGAACAGACCAACTTTCCTTCACTACTGCAACGAGTTATCTGTTCATCCCCGCGATGAAGTTGACAAGACGCAAGCAGGGGGGGGGTAGCCCGAACCACATCATCCACACAAAATCACTCCTCCAGAATGGAAGACCGTTGTCTGCATCCAAAAAGATGGAGAAGAACCGGAGCCAGAAAAAGCAGACGTCGATGACCAGGAGACCAACAACTGGTAGGGCACGCTGCAAGAAAGAAAGCAAACTGAAGATATACCTATTTCAAGGCATGTGATCGCAGGTTGATATCATATGCTACAATCTTCACGTCTCCGCGGCGTTGGTCGAACCACCCGTCCGGACGTAACTCACTTGCACAAGCGGGAATACATGGATTCCGGAGGGCACCAACAAGACTGAGGGAAACGGAGACAAGACACCACCAAGGCGATTGATCGGCGACAGAAAATACACCATCACAACTACACCGACAGCCGAACAGGATATCGGACAGCCAGCCAAAGGGACAGGTAAGTGCTGCCTATGGAAAATATATATATATATATATAATGAGGATACACCGGTGGCGAGAATGTATGCATACACGGTGTGGGAATACACCAATGGACATTGGTACGAATACTGCAAAAAAATGTTTGAAAAAGTAGCAGTGTACCCAATGCACATGCATCTAATCCAAACAGGAGGCTTCGCTGAGGCTCGCAAAAACAATCAGCTTGGTACTCGTTGAACGTAAAGGGCCGCAACACTGACAACCAAAGCACAGACAAACATGAATGAGTTTTAATGCCACACACATCGCCAAACAAAAGGCATGCATCACCAAACACGGACGTGGCCACAAAAAGAGTAAATACGTTATCCACAAGAGAAAACGCAACATCGACCGAACGTTGACCGACCACCCACCATGTTGTTGCTGCCCGCGGGTGCAACGATCAAACCTGCAACACAACCTCACGCACAGCATAACTCGGCATGGCCTCGACCGTAACACACGGTGAACAAACTTGGCTTGGCAGCATGGGCGGCAGCCGGTGTGTGATCCCTAGATGCCGCGTTTGCCGATGGCGTAGCTTCCGTATGGCGGGGGCACGATCCGGCATCCATCCGCTCTCGCGTGTGTTTCCTTAACCCAGCCGCAAGCCAACTGCGGCAATCCCTGCTAGCAGCGCAGACGCCGTCGCGACGACAACGTTGGCCACGACGAAGGTTTTCCTGGCAGCCCCGCTTTCGTCCGTCGCAGCATCCTCGACAACCGCATCCGACACGATGCCGGTACTACTGCTAGCGCTGGTGGTGCTGGTGTTGAGGTCGAGGACCTCGGTCATGCCCTCGGTGCCAAGGCAGGTCATGTCGTAGTCCACGCACCCGTCGAACAAGCCCAGGTTGCACTTCCAGTACCTGCGAAGCAGCAGCAGCAGCGGCGGCAGTGTGGTGCCATGATTGGGGGGGATAGTGATCGGTGTCTCGCGCGATGTCAGCGGAGGGTGAACAGAAGCACCAGAACACGCTGGTTTTGTTCCCTGCCGACACGCGACAGGGAGGAATGGCACCTCTTTACGGATCGGATACACGCACCAGTGGGTGTCATCTCCCTAACGACACCTTCCTAGGTCGCAACGGTATTGATCCACCGCCAGAGAGAGAGAGAGTCAGTCATGAGAGGAACCCACCAGACCAAGCCCGAGTACCGGGGAGTCGCTTCCGCTCTACGCCTACATCGCCCCGGGTGAATCCGGTGTGCCCAACGCAAAGCAGCGTCTGTCTTTCCTCAAGTCATACAATGTAGAAATCTCCCCCGAAAATGGTCGGATTCAGAGTTCTGACGAGGCCAAGAACGAAGTCGAAAAAGAGACACGCGAAATAAATGACCACAAAATTCAAGCACAAACAGCTTTCGTTCCGACGAAGGGCCGCGAGACAAAAATATCGAACCAGCTGTGATACCAAAGCCCCTGCTTTCACAGCTTTCGTCTATCAGCTTCAACGACACATATTTTTCAAAATTCCGGCAACATTTTGCGTAGCTCACTCTATGAAGGGTTCGTTTTCGAGGCAATTTCCCTCAGAAATGAAGTTGGAGCAGCATGGCTGCTCTGCTCTTCCGTCGCACACCGTCGCAGACGCCCAGTCGGTAACATAGTTGTCCAAGCACGATTGGTACTCCAGGGGGTGGTCCACGTAGGACGTCATGCACTCCAGGCACCTGCGGCATTGGGCGTACGGGGGTCCCGCATGTACGTCCCGGAGAGGGAGAGAAATGAGGTGTTAACGCCACGGCCGAAACGAATAGCGGCTCGCTGGATTACTTTTCTCGTTTCTCCGGAGGGGCGTCGCTTAGGAGGGGGTGGCCAAAGCACTCCGGGCAACTCTACTCGGACTGACAACGCAAAGAGAGCACGTTCATTCGAACAATGACCAGGCAGGGGGCACGCAGACCATAACTATAATCCCGACTTTGCTGATTCTTACTGCACATATTATCCAGGAGTGTTTGCGAAATTAGAAAAACTGCGAAGACTTTCGCTCTACTCTGCCTGGTACCACTGCTGGTGTCATCGTAAGCGAAGACGAAGCCTCCGAAACAACAAACGCTGCTGCCGATTGCGAAATCCTGAACGGGGGAATAGGATGTGTTCTCGTCGCTGCTGGTACTCACACTTGGTCGTCGAGGCAACTGCTAGCCTCCGTGGAACACGCGTCGAGATCACTCGCCAAGGAGCCCAGGTGGGGATGCGCGCGAGAGGCACCGCCGACTCCTGCCGCGGTAGGTGCAGTTTTTTCCCCAGCGTTGTTCCGGTCACCGCCAGCAGTCTTGGTGTGAGCATTCGGGGTAACGGTGGCGGCGGCGGTGTCGGCGGCGGCCAGAGGATGCATGCCCGGTGTCGCCACAAGGAAAAGCACCTGCCGAATCTTCATGTCTACGGAGTACTACGATGCAGAGAGCGTGGGCCGAAAAGCAAAAATGGGGGGCGGGCATCGATGGCTATGCTCTTATGTTGCCCCTGACGGCAT
Source organism: Ectocarpus sp. CCAP 1310/34 (assembly GCA_902602495.3). Lineage (NCBI taxonomy): Eukaryota > Phaeophyceae > Ectocarpales > Ectocarpaceae > Ectocarpus > Ectocarpus sp. CCAP 1310/34. The sequence goes on along the minus strand of CACKRE030000049.1, from coordinate 44,515 downwards.
CGCAGTTGCTTGACCAAGGCCTCCACGCGACTCGAACACTCCACACTAAACAAAACAAATCGGTACAGACCAGCCAACTTACCATCGAAGAGTTTGTCCGTAGACAACTGTTTCTAAAGTGTTCGACCGCCTACGAGTATCTAGAAAAAGAAGAGGGAGGGGGCACGCAGATCCTATCCCTATCCCCAACCCTAAACCCAAAGTACGGAGTAGGCCTGTCCTCCATCGGCCGTTTTATTTTCGATTTAGATACACAAAATTTATTTCTATACTAATTTCAAGTAATTCCACCTTCTTATTCTCCGTCATGCACGCAAAACGGTCGATGGAGGACAGGCCTAGTACGGAGTGAATACTTTATCCTATATGTTCGCTGAATCAATTTTGCTGCGTAAACTGCTGTTGAAGTGTTCATACCCTCTCGTAGTCTACACACCGTACCTGTACGGAAGGTGGGCGGTTACATACAACCCACATCTCCAAGTCATACGAGCATCTATTCGGTGCTGCAGGATAGTGCTGCTGTATACGCAGCCCCCACGGGAACAACCATTTCGGGGGAAGTTTTTATGCCCGCATATGTGTATGGATTGCTGTAGCGGCCGATCTTAACGCTGATGATGCATGGCGGATGCCCGCACAAATTAGCGCCCTAGCACATCACGTCGTCAAGGGTCCAACCTCGTATGCCGTTCTAATCTAGGAATTATCTGTGGCGATGGGCGATTGAGGTTCTCTGTCTACAGAATCAAAATTCAAGACTGTGGTGTACATCCTCGTGTGTCATTTGTTTGGGGCGGCAGTCGAGTGCCTCCGTCGTATGAAATATGCATATGTTGGTTTCATTCAAAGCTATTGTTTATTTGTTGCTGGCAAACGCTTGTTTCCCATATACTGCACTCATAGTGTCAGCTGGAGTGATGAACGCACATCTGAAATGTCACGGCGTGGTCGCCTCGTCATCGTTCAGTAAAAAAATGCGCTTTCAGTTTTTTGTAAGCAGCTGTACAGCAGTGTGCCTACTGCTGTTCTGTACATAGAGATAGGGCCCGCACTAAGAACTTAGCAGTTAAGAAATTGAGACTCGCAAAAAATCAGAAGCTAACAATTTGAGCACGATGTGTGAGCTCGGTTAAGAACCCCACACTTAAACGTATAGCGGCCATTTGTAGCCCACAAGAGGATGATCGGCAAAATTAGAACCCCAGCCTCGGCCGAAACTAGAGGTTTTTTAGTGCGGGAGCCATCTGTATATCGCACCGCTCTGATTGCCATCGCGAGTCTATGCATACAAGTTCAAGTTCGTTGATACATGCATTTTTGAGTGCGAGGAATTTCAAAGGGAAGAGCGTGACGAATCCGCTTGTGCCACTTCAGGCTGTCGCCCACGTTGTACGTTACGAGTACCCTTCATGCGCTGTACGTGGCGTTGAGCGCCCTTCATTACACACTAGTGACACAGGCGCGACGTAAGATATCACACCCCCTTACACAGCTGGGTACCTGTAGTTCACCACAAGCCAATAGTCGCAAAGAGTGGTCACACGTGTGGTGTGTGGCATCTTTTGCAACCGACGAGTAGTTGTCGTCTAAAGACTGGGGTGCGTCAGACGAGCGCATCTAAATTGCCAGTCTAGGTAGACATGCAGTCCACGTCTGTGGTAGATGCGTTTCGATGTCGCACACAGAATAGTTTCGTCCAGCACCTGATAACGTTATTTTCTTACAAGCTTGGTTTCGTGTGGTGGAACATCTCTCAGCCTGAGAAGGCAAGGGTCTTCCTTCGCATACGAAGTTTGTCAGAGTCGAGATTTGAGCCATGGTCCAAGACCCCCCCTGGCGTGGTAGAAGAGAGAGGGAGCGCACGCTACTGCTGCTGTTGTATTTTGTAAGCATGCCCATTTCGCTTTGTCGGTGGAATCGTTTTTCCGGATGTTATGGCACAGAAAAACGCCCGGCGTGCAAGCCTTCCTTCAAAACAAGCCCCGAGCAAGACAGACACGGCAGACCCAATGCTCACCTGGTGAACGCGGCTCTCCTCTCTGCCCACCTGCCTGTCGTCGGCCACCCCCACCCCGTAAGCGTATCACACGCTGCAGTCCCGATGGGGATTGTTGATGATGGAGACATCAGACAGACTTTTTCTTCCCCCCTGCTGGATGGACCTGGATGGACCTGCACATGGGTGAGTTGGATCACATGATGATAAATGTGGGGACCTGCATTCCTGTGGTCGTGCTCCATGCATCGTGTCCAGCTGTAACAACGTAGTGCAGCATGCAACCGCCGTTCAACCGCCCGTTTGCTTTGGTACAGTATCATGTGGGCTGCACATGGGCACAGACGTCAACACCCTTCACCAACAATGCGGCACAGGTACTTTATCCTCCAGGAGCAATACGCCGTATCCGCCTCTCTCTGCTGCTGCTGTTGTTGTACGACCCCCCACACGCGTTTTTCAACATTCGACGTATAGTTTATGGATATCATTCCTGTGTCCATCCGGCCCGTTGCACACCAGAATGCAGATGTGATCCACACAGAAAAATCCATCTCCGCACTTGGTGGACGTGGTAGCAGGGTCGTCGTCCTCATCATTGCGATGTTGTTACGCGTCCTCGTTGTCATAAAGAGGTACACATGAAACCCCTGTCTGAGCTGGAGGTGAGAAGGAATTTGAACGCCTTCTCTGCACACTGCTCTATCGCATGTATGTAGAAAAGGTACAGCGAACTGTGCTGTTTTGTCCAGCTCAGGTCCAGCTCAGGTACACCGAAAAGCTGATGGAGCTCCTTCAAACAGTTTCGGCTGGCTGCGGCAAGTGCCATCATCATTGCACGCTAATTGGCAGGTGCCAGCTACAGCAGTTGTTTTAGAGGAGCGCATGTCCGAAGGGTTCTTTGTGGCTCAACATCCACATGCAGTAGAAAAAAGGTTGGCTTGCAGTAACTGTGGAAGGATGCTTGCTACGGTAGCAAGCAGCTGCTGTTCGATAAGTGAAGGCACAACCTTCACATGTATGTACAGCAGTTGGTGGCACGTACGCATATCAAATGTGTTTCGAAGTACTACACAGCAGCGTCATCATGTATGAAATTCTAGCACTGGAGTGGGGGAAATTGTTGTAGGTACAAGCAAGCACGACAGACAAACCTAAGTCACGGGTGATGTACAGGTAGGTGAAGTAAATGAAAAAAAAAATAGTACCAGTTAGTTCCAAGGCGGAGATGGCCCACAAAATGATGCAACAAATGAAGCAAAACCAACATGGACAGGCTCTACTCACTGGCGCACACACAGCTAGTTAGTTGTAGCCCCATCTACGTAGTGCTCCCGCCGGCCCCGTTCGTCTGTCCAGACCGGCCGCCCGTCATCTCCTGCTTCGGGTGGCAGCTCGTTACCGCGCGTTGCCGGTTAGCCTTGCCTTTCCCTCGCAAAAAATACCCATCCACACACTGGGGCACCCCCAAGTCTCATTTCTTCTACTCCAACCCGGTGGCCCGTTCTCAAGCACGAAATTTTGTTCAAATCAAGTTGATCGATAATGATGTTGCGTACATCCATGCTGACTGACATCCATCCCAACACAATAATCGCTTGAAAGAACGTTTAGGGAGTGCCTGAAGCTGTCTCCCCGAAGTCAGGTGTCTCGATCTCCTCTCTAGCGCTAGCACTACTGGTGTTGCTACGAGACCGAGCCGCATGCTGTGCGCCTGGCTCTCAAAATTATTCAGCTTCGGCAGGGCGATTCACTGCACGGGCAAGCCGCATAGGCAGCTGACCGAAAATGGTGTCAAAAAATAGCTACTATATTTTTTAGCTCCCCTCCCGTAAAGGCACCGATCAACACCTGCCGGCTTCTGCCTTCACTACCACGCAAAAAGATGCCCGTTGGTACACACCGCGCTGCTTAGATAAACGTATGTGGAAATATAGTCGCGGAGGGCAAGCCCCCCCCGCCCCCCGTGCACGCACAAAGACAGAGCACACCGTAACATAGCAAGGCAGGACATATGCATACAACACGGTTAGACCAAACCACACGCGTCGTAGCAACGTGTAATGGTGAGCCCAGTCCCGTGCTGCCTGATTCTCACCAACACAACACACTGATCCTACCCTAAGACGAACTTTTTTCCTGCAGGATGAGCGACATACTCCTCCTACTTCCTTCTCTCGGTCCGAAAGAAGAACGGCCTCCACAAGCCACAAAGGAAATCTCCGGATCATGACTTCGACCACTCCATCCAACGATATCCACACGCCACAACCCTCCCAGAACAAAAACATGAAACACGAACCGCACCAGTAAACTTCCCTCAGCCCTGAAGGAGTACACGCAGTAAAGCAAGAATACCAATGATGTATGGAATGTAAATGTATAGTATGTAGTACAAACACGTGCATGCCGTGGCCTCGTCCGCCCGCCTGGATCCCCTGACGACATATCGGCGGGACTGCGACCAGTGCATGGGAGCACCGCCCCTTTGTCATGTGCACGATAGCCTTCGACGGGACCTCTAACATCGAAGTGATGCATATACACCTCCGAATTCAACACCAACATAATAGTGGTCCGTCAACGAGCCAAAAAAAAAAGGCCGCCACACACACCGACTTACACACACGACGCCTGATAAACCCAAGATGAACGCCCCCAAAGCAGAAAGCGACCTGACGTAGGTTGGGAAAACAGAGCCCCGTTTCCACAAAAAAAAAAAAAACGTCTGGCGTTCTGTACATATATAAAAATATGTAAAATATCCACACCAGTCACAAGGAGGGGTTCTGCTTCAACCAACACAGCACGCATAAAAAGTAAGGAACGCTAGTTTGCGCGGGGTGGTGAATTCCGAGCGCAAGGCAAAACATGTTCATAAAAGCGCACAGCACAGCGAAGTACCCGTAGCCCTCCCGCCTTCCACGCCCCATCCACAAAATCGACAGCCTTGTAACCTGGACTCGAGCGGTGCGAAGTTTCCGCAAAGGGGACGTGCTTGGCACGCGCTTGCCAGGGGGGGG
>CACKRE030000049.1:7625-20529 GCA_902602495.3 Ectocarpus sp. CCAP 1310/34 | reverse complement strand
GTCGACGGTGGCTACTACGATGTTGTGGTCTGAGTCCGCTCTGACTGGGCGCACTGGCTGAGGTACGACCTCCATGTTGGACACTCGGTCGCGGTGTGCTTGGCGCGTCAGGATGTAATCGAGGCACCTACGTTCGCGTCCCGACGGGCCGTTGAACGTATGCCATATCCCGCCCCTCCGTGTGTCGAAGAAGGTGTTGAGGACCGCTAATCTGTTGTCCGTGGCGAAAGTCAGCAGCAGCTCACCATTTTCGTTCAGCTCATTGCGCCCGTACTCGCCCATGGTTCCTTCGTTTTCCCCTGCTATCCCTCCTCCGGTCTGGGCATTGGCATCCATGAGCACTGAAATCAGCATCAAACACGTTTCACAGAATGAGCTGAAATTTGGTGTCCACTCACCTGGAAGAAATACGAGAAAAACGATGGTTCACATCGTCTTCCCTCGAAAGTTATGGCTTCGTAAAGAATCCGATATAACACATTAGATAGCTGAGGAATGTGAGGTTATCGCATTTCTCTCACGAGTTTTACGAGTTGGAATCTGAAATTTGGTCATGTGATGGGTATTGGTAAAACAAACACCTGGACTTTAGGCGCTTTTTGTTTTGTATTGTTTTACTTAGTCCTCCAATACACTACAATAGGATTCCCATTGTCCCTCAATAGGGCTACCTCACGGTAAAACCTTAAAACTGAAAAGCACTCATAGTCAAGGTGGTTATTTTTCCAATACCTACCGCATGCCAAAATTTCATTTTCCAACCCGTAAAACTCGTGAGAGAAATCGCTCTCAGCCATTTCATGATTTTCTTGGCTGGCCCAGCTTGTAGACTCTCCCGGGCGCGGAGATACAGCAGCAGGGGGCCCTCAATAGTGCCGGGTAGTGCCCAGAGGGAAAAGCGGCACTATAGCGGGCACCGGCAGTATTCAGAATAGTGCCTCAATAGTGCCAGTCCGGCACTATTAAGGCTTCAAATATCCCACAGTAGTGCCGGTCCGGCACTTGAGGAGGTGCTGATTTCATGGTGCAGCGCTTAAGCTTTGCCGGGCCAACATTGTATGATGTGGATCATGGACCGAATATGTGTGTATTATTGGTGGACGAAGCATAATCTGAGTCCTCGTTGCTCTCCTTCGATGTTGCCAGATCAAAGATAACAGCACAAAAGAGAAACCACGACAGGAAACGCACCACACGAAAAATAAACGACCATTACATGCTGCCACAGCTATTCTCCCCGCCTTCACTACGTAGCAGCAATTCTCGTGTTTGCCTGGTGCGCCCCCTTCGATGTTGCCACAAGAATCAAAACAACCCGAAGAACACAAGCACTACAGGAAGCGCACCGCGAGAAACAAGCAACCATTACTACCTACCACAGCTACCCGCCGCCCTCGCAACGTAGCAGCAACTCTCTCATGTCTGCCTGGCGCACCCCCTTGGATGTTACAAGAAAGAAACAAACAAAGAAACGCACGACAGGAAGTGCAGCGCACCGGAAGAATAGCAAACAACCAGTGCTACAACAGCTATACCCTTGAATCTTACTCCGTAGCAGCAACAAACTCTCTCATGTCTGCCTGGCGCACCCGCTAGCGGAATGCGCTGCAATCATCGCTATCTTCGCTTTCGTTAGGAAGAACGCCGCGTCTCCGTTGCCACTCTCATCTGCTGCCGCTTCCAGGAAGCTGAAGTGAGGCGACAGCTCAGCATAAGCCGGTGGAGCACGGCGCTCGGGCCCCAGGTTCTCATCGCCACTGCCCTCCTCTTCGTCCTCCTCCTCGCCGCCGGTAGGTACCCGGTCAGCCTTCACAGTCCTAACAAATCGCTCCGAGCACCTGAAGCGGTCTGCAATCTCTGCTTGAGAGACCTTCGCATCCAACAGCTTGAGAATCTCAACCTTCCTGTTGTTTTCCGGGTGCGCACGAGAACCCCCCTTGTTGCTCCCAGCGCTCTTGTCTTTCTGGCGTTTAGATGGTCTCGCCCCAGCACCGTCAGCTGATGTCCCTTTGCGCTTGCCAATCCTGGTAACGAACATGCTGCAGATGCGGTGCGTCTCGATGTCGTCAAACACGCTGCTGCAATTGCCGTGGAGCCGCCCGCCACATCCTCCCTGGCAGACGTGGCCGTGAGGGTCTTGCGGCGTTCTGTCCTGTTGAAGTCACAATTCACCTTCCGCACAAGGCATGGTGCGCCTCTGCGTAGAGCTCTTAGGGTCTGCAACAGCAGGTGTACTCTTTTCGTGTGGCGTGGTGTGTGTGTGTTTTTTTATTATAAGTATCGACCGCGCTAACCGGCTGACCAATGAAAAGACGTCAGTCTTGGTGCGGTTGAAAACACAAAACACTTCTATCTGCCATGAACTGGGACCCCGTGAGGGGGCTGCATGGGGGAGGCTAAACTATCCTTGGGATCAAAGACAGAAACAGCAGCAACAGAAGAAAACTGGACGCGTCCACCAAGGCAAGTACCTTGTGTGTGTGTCTACAGCAGTAGTAGGGAACCGGCACTATTGGGGGGTGCAGCGGCACGCAACCGGTACTATAGCGGGCCATCCCTCAAAAGTGCCGGACCGGCCCTATTGAGGGCGCTCTCTTTGTCCAGAAATTTTACCGGCACTATACCGGGCACCGGCTTTTTTCAACCGGGACTACAGAGGGCCCCCTACTGTACATGTTTTGAACGAACAAACCGGACTACGGCAAGGGCGACTTGGAGCACTTGGTATCGAGCCAGTATAGCGCTGTAGAATAAATAGCGTGGGCAGCGACCTGTACAGTTAGGGGTGCCAATCGGTCAAATTTCCTATAGGAAAAAAAATCGAAAAGTGTCCTGGATCTTCCAGATGGAAAATCGCTCGAGCCAATAAAATCACATCGAACGCTCCGAAGAACCCCGACAGAACCAAAAAACACCTGACGCCCCGCGAGCGCGAAGCGTGTGTGAACGCGTTCCGCCGTGCCGTGGAGGTTGCACATGGCACCCTAGCGGCACCCTACCGCCGTCCGCAACCTAGAAAATATGCCTGGTGGCTCACTCGAACAGCCGCCGGGCGGTGGGACCGCGCGGACTCCTCCTGCTGGAGGAAGCAGTGCTCCTCCTGCTGCTGGCGAAAAAAACAGCAGCAGCGAGGAAGCACCCATCATCTACGCCCACCGCCTCGGATGCGTTCTACACATCCTGCACATCTCCATCACCGCGGGCTTTACCAGCGTGTTCTTCATGGGCCCGCTCGGTAAGGGTTCGTGGCACGAGTGGGGGACCTCGCATGTTTTCTCGCTCCTCGGCATGGTCTGGTACAACACGAGCAGATCAAATTCCTCGAACACGAATTTTCTGCGATGGCAGAAGCTCGTTGCAGACGAGTTTCCCGCCGCGAAGCCATGGACCAAAAAGTTCATAAGGCCGGCTGAAACGCGGTGGATGGTCGTGATGGACGGTGCCAAGATCCTCTTTGAGCTCTGGGATGAGGTCGCGCACTCGCTGCTGTGATACAGGCGGAGAAGAAGCACTTTATGGTGAACTTCAGCGAGGACAGTTTTTTTTTTGCGGAGTTCAACATGCGGTGGAAGAAGTGGATGCAGCGGCATCAGGAGCTACCTTTGAGCATGGCGCGGATTGGTTGCCCATCGTTTTACGCGCGGATGGGGATCATGGGGAAGGGGGCCGTAGAGCAGGCGGTGGGGCCGGAGTATGCACGTGCATTTCTGCATGTTGGGTGGCCTGAACGATACGAGGGAGAGCCGCGCTCGGAGAGGGAGAGAGAGTATCGCGTGCAGCTCGGGAAAGATTTTGGGGGGGTCATCGACGCAAGGAGGAAAGATGAGTTGACGTTTGGTCTTTTCTCGATTGTGGAGGAGGATGCAGAAATGAGGTGTGAGGTAGAAGGATATGCGGAGTCTGGGTTTGGGGACAAGGAGGTTGATGAGGAAGCAGAGAAAGGTACAACTGCGCTGGTGCGTCTTTTCGAAAAATTCCCTCGCTTGTACAAGTTCGTGTGTGTGCGCTTCTACTTCGTGCCTATTCACTTGCAGTTGATCGAGGCCTTCTTTTTCATGGACGACACGTGCGCAAAGAAAACGGACGTGGCTGTGATGGATTCCGTTCGGGTTGGGAGTTGGCAAACCGAAGAGTCCAGAGATATCTCAAGCAGTGGTGCCACCGGCAGTGAAATTCGTGCGGCCGGCACCAGGAGGCTGGCTGGGTGGAGAAAAGCGAACGCGGCGGCCCTCGCAGAACACCCAGCCGGAAACGCAAAGAGAAAGAGAGTTTTGGATACGGAAACTGGGCGGGCGATGGTGGAGGAGTTGAAGCGGGAAGGGGGTTTGCCGACTCGGAGTGGTGTGCACGCTGACCAAACGTAGGTGTGTTGTGTGTGACGTGGATTTTTCTCACCGGAAAAAAAAAACTCCGCACCAAAAATCATGTCGACGTTTTGTACCCTGCTGGGGCGCCACCACCTTCTGCATTCTGCGAAGGCTGCAGCCAGTTAGCTGCAGAGAGACACCGAGAGAGCCGAGTATCGGTTGTGGTGTTCTGTCGCGTTGAAAACCATGCCATCACCACGTGTTTCATTATTGATGCCTGCTCATCATGCTGACACACGCAAACTTCGCGCAATTTGCGCCCCCAAGTTGAAGTTGAACTGCAGCACAAAACCAAAGCAACTCAGGCCGACCAAAAGCAATCCAGAACCCTGCCACGCCTGCAAGAGCTATCACAGCACATCACAGCTCTCGATACAACCAGGCACGCAACCATCTTCGCGAGAACCACGTTCATGCATAGCTGCAAGATGCATACAAAAAAAAGTCAGCTCTCCTCACAGCTTTCCTCCGAGCTCCCCCCCCTGTCCCCTTCTTTTGCCTTCGTAGACACACTCCTCCTCAGGGTAGTGGCTGCTGCTGTAGTAGTAGGCGCCGTTGCTTTTCCTTTCCCCTTGCCCTTTCCTTTCCCCCTCCGGTCGCCTGTCCGCCTTGCAACCCCCCCCCCCTCTCCGGCGCCGCTGCTGCTGCTGGCACTCGTGCTCGTCAAGTTTCTCCGCTGACCCACCCCGCCCGCCCCCCCCGCCGCCGCCGGTGCGTTTTGTGGCTGAACGCTGCCACCACCACGGCTGTTAGCCCCCCTAGCAGCAGTGCTTTTTGTCTTTGTGGTGTCTTGCCCCCGTAACTTCCTCTGCAGCAGCGCCACACACCCCTGCCCTTCCGACGTAACAGACGCCGTGTTGTCACCCAAGATGAACAGCACCTGGTGTTTCGGGTACCGAACCGTGTCGACGATCGTCTCGTAGAATAGCTGCGCTTGTGTCTCTGCTGTCTTGTCTTTCATACTGCATATCCGAAGCAAGCCAAACCAAGGCGCATCCGCTTCTTCGTCGTGAAAAGCGACGAAGATCGGGAACTTCTTGTCCCCGAAGCGAGGCGACTCATCGCCGCCGACCAGCAAGAACGGCGCCTTTCGAATAGCTTTGATCAACTCCTCGCCGTCGAGCCGTGTAATGCCGACGGCGAGAACCTTGACGGTTTCACGGGCACACGTGATGTGGAGATCTTTTTTCAAGTTTACTCCGGTAGCGTAGCGCATGGTCTGCTGTAGAAGCTGCCCGGTCATGTTCAGCGAGACCCCGCCCCGCACGTATGCTTGAAACAACCGCGCCGCATTCTCACCGAAGATCCCGTCGGGCTTGAGCTGCTTTTTGATGACGTCCTTCACCACCTGCAGCTGCTCCTCCGAGCCCATCTCCCCACCACCCATCGCCTCCTCCTCAGCAGGTGCCTCCTGCTCCGGTTTCTTCGTCCGTGCTGCGCTTTTCTACTCCGCTACACGCTTCTTCGCTCGCGCACTCTGATCATCAGGAGAGAGCAGCAGCGGAGAGATTTTTTTAGACACATCATGCAGCAACGAAGTACATTTTTTTTTTCGATTGAGATATCTATATAAAACGCAACCGCGTCGCTCAGCGACAGCACGGCACTCATGACATCAACAGCAGCAGTTGTACCCGGACCAAACCATCAGTAAAACAATGATAGCAGCAGCAGAACTCTTGACATATCAGACACACGACAGCACGCACGCACGCACGCACGCGAAAAAAAATTGCCCGCGAAAAAATATTGCCTCTCTCGCACACACACCTTTTCTTTCTCGGCCGAATTTTTCTTCTCCAGCTCCTCAATCTTCGCCCCCAGAGCATCCACCTTCCGCTGCAGCCTCGCAACCCTGAACCTCTCGAGCTGGAGTTCATCCTCGAGGTTACGGATGCTGCCCTCCTCCGGCGTCGCCGTCGGTTCGGTTTCGAGCGGCGCGTCGAGAGACCCCCAAAGCACGGCCGTTGTTTTGCGGAGCTTTTTTGCGGAGCCTCGCAAACGGGTCAGCTCTTCTTTCATCTCGCGGTTTCTGTCCTCCATTCTGCGCCGCTCCGCCTCCGCCTCCGCCTTGTCTCGTTCAGCCTCTTGCTTCCTCCGCTCTGCCTCTTGCTGCGACCGCTCTGCCTCTGCTCTCTTAGCCTTCTCCTCCTTTAGCGCCTCGGTGCTCTCGCGCGCGAGCTCCTGAGCCATGCTGCACTCAGCGGTGCTTGCCGCCTCGCGCTGTTTACTTTCGACCAACTCATGCTCCTTTTCTGTCAGCGCTTTCTGTGCGGCGGCAACACCGCCCCTTTCGACCGCACGCCGTGTGTTTGACGCTGCGCAGGCGGCGTACACAGACTGCCCCGACGCCTGTTCGTACTTGGCTTGGTTTTTCCTGAGTTTTTTCGCGGCTCGCCTGCTGCCGCCACCAAAAACGCGCCTCTTTTTTTTTTNTTTCGACCGCACGCCGTGTGTTTGACGCTGCGCAGGCGTGGTACACAGACTGCCCCGACGCCTGTTCGTACTTGGCTTGGTTTTTCCTGAGGTTCTTCGCGGCTCGCCTGCTGCCGCCACCAAAAACGCGCCTCTTTTTTTTTTGGTTACGTTTTTTTTGCTGCTGTGCTTCGCTGACAGGCGCTGCAGGAGACCCGCTTGGAAGACCATTTTCAGACATGTAGATCTCGCTGTTGACTTGAGCGATTCCAGTTCGGTCTTTTGTGTTGTGTGGTCTAACTCCCAAGGTGGTGCACTGCAAGCACGCTTTCTCAAGAAAGTCAGAGGCGGCCTCGGGCATTGGCCATACAGCTGGAATTTGTAGGTTTTTCTGGGTTGTTCATGCGCCCTACAAACTTAAGCATAAACCGAGCTTGCAGTGTCCTCTATTGGACTTGTGTCCAGATGTGTGCAACGTATGAAGAGCCACGTCGCTGCCTGGACGCAGGGCTACTTGCACAAAGTACGGAGGATAAAGTATACTTTGATCGGTATGATTCAAGAGCTGACTTGAGAACCAAAACGTCCGCGTGCCCCCCTTTTTTTTCTCAATATCCTCGAATAGACCGGTCACTTTTTTGCCGCCAAAATCGCCCTGATTGGCACCCCCAACAGTAGTAAGTCAAGTTGGTGCCAATGAAAACAATGGGCATTAGACTTTGCCCACTGGGGGGTAACAAGCGCCCATTATTTCGTCTCGGTTAACAGAGTTAAACAACAGTATTCGGTGCCGTTGCGATCGATAGATATCAGGATGGCGACAGTCGGGGCGGGTTGATACAGCAGTAAGTCGTCTCACCTCACCCGCGGTGCTCCACCCTACCGAGATACGTTACGAGAGGCGCTTCGCAGCTGCGTCTTCCCTCCCGCAATGAGGCACATGGAGACCAACCACCCCTGTACAGTTAGGGGTGTCAAAGCGGCGGAATTTGGGGCCAAAAAAACGTCCGATCCATTCGGCAACATTTGAGGGGGGCACGCGGATTTGGTTCATTTTTTCGTTCTTGAGAATCCCGCTGTTAATACTGAATAAACTATACATCAAGTTAATTTGTTTGTGCAGGCAGCTCTGCGTCCAGACAGCGGCATGGCTCTTCATGCGTTACACACACCTGGACACAGGTCCAATAGAGGTGACTGCAAACTCGGTTTTTACTTAAGTTCAAAGGGCGGACGAACAACACAGAAAATTTTTTTTTTTTCAGCTGTTTTGCCCACGCCCAAGGCGACCTTTGCTCCTCTCGTGAAAGCGAGATTGCAGTCCTCTACCTTGGGCTTACACCTGTACAGCACAACAGACCGCGCCCGAATCGCGTCAGCCAACCCCGAGATGTGCATGTCCGAAAACGGCCCTTCAAGCGGGTCTGCGGCTCCCACCGCGGACCATCCCCCCAAAAAACAACGAAGGTCCACGACGTTCGGTGGCGGCAGGCGCGCTGCGCTGAATCTAAAGAAAAACGAAGCGAAGTTTGAAGAGAGGACGGGGAAGTCTGTGGCTGAGGCGCCAGCAGCAGACAACACCCGGCGCGCTATCGAGCGCGGCAGCATCACCGCCGCCCAGAAAGAGCTGGAAAGAACGAAGTATGAGCTGGCCGAAAGTAGGAAAAGTGAGGAAGAGAGCAAAGCTGGTTGCAGCATGGCTCTGGAGTTTGTGCGCGAGAAAGACGAGGAGCTCAAGTCGGAGCGGGCACGGGGACAGCAGGCCGAGCAGGAGAAACAGCAGGCCGAGCAGGAGAAACAAGCGATTGGGCGAGAGAAGGAGCCGGCGATGGCGGGACAGCGCCAGACGGAAGAGAGAACCCGTCGAAACATCAGAGCACACATACGAGCGGCGCCCTCACGCGTGTGCGTCAGAGGGTGTTTTCGGGAGGTCTCGACGGTTCCATGCAATTTCATTGGTTGGTCGAGTTTCCATCAGCAAGATCCGAGGACGCTATTTCAATTTTTTTCCAAGAGGAAATATTCCGCTTTGACACCCCTAACAGTATCTAAATGCTTGGAACAGGAGACTCACGACAGCAAGGGACTGACTCTGACCATGCTCCTCGGTTTCCAATCACCAGTCGCAAACGGGGACGTTACAAAGGCTGCCGCCGTTACCGACGCCGTGGCGGGAGAGCTAGACTGCATGCGGAAGGACGTCGGGTCCATCAACCTCTACTGCAGCGATTGCGAGAAAAAGAGTGAGTCCATGCTTGGAGCCTTCGCCCCAGACGAAAAAAAATTCACCATCTACTTCTGTTGGTGTGTGCATGGACGGATTCGGATGTCCCAATAAACTGCTGTATTTGGTGGTGTGGATTAAGTTTGGAAGTGGTTATACTCTGTGTTGAGTTTATGATTGATCCACGGGGCTCCGGTCTCTGGGGAGTGCACACAACATGCTAGCTCCCTCTCTCGTCGCCCTGCCCCAGACTCTTGGTTTCCGCTGCTACCCTTACAATACCACCAGCACACAATAACTTCACCACAAACAAGGGTACTGTCGAACAACTTCCTGTGTGCACATACTAGTTGATGCCTGTTGCTGTTTGCGACGCAATTCAATATCCACTCTGTTGGCGTTACCCTTCCTCCACCAGCTCCTCACATCCCCCGTCTTTCGCGTGTGAAACGGCCATGTAATTCACGGTAATGTAGTTGCTGGAACTGGCGGAGACCCATCGCTTTCAACAGCGCTCGCCGCGATAGACAGCTGTCATCAGGAAACCGCTCTTCTCGAGGAGGTCCTCGGGCAACTGGAGGGCCAAATGGCGCAACTAGGTACGTAGAAGTTGCTCTATGCTTTCCTCTAGGTGCAGACAGCAGATGTAGTTCGTCTACCGGCAGCAACCGACGTATTCCCGGCCAACCTGTTGTGCATGTATATGTGATCGATCCCGCGCAGGGTATGCGAACAGCTCCGGATGCGTTTGTTTGCAAGAAGTAGGTGATTAGTCGCTTGTTGGTCGTTTGGGTTCTCCTAGGCTTCCCCGCTGCTGAGAATACAATGAGAACTCTTGAGAGCTTGCCGTGACGACACATCGACGCTTTCCGCAACATTTACGACGAATTTATGGCCACTCCCGCTGCTCCGTGTTCCTGTCAACAGAGGAGAGATGGGGGCGCCTGAAGCGATGAAGGATCCACAAGTGTTTATAGTTGTGATTTCAATGGTTTGGAGAAAAATTGTTTCGAGTATGGCACGGGAGTCACTGGGGAGGTGTCGATGGTAAGCCGAAGCGTCCGCGAGCGCCTTGTGCTGGCGGTGCTGACGTGTCGGCACCATGGTATTGGTCGTCCATGTCTTGCAGCGTGGGATAGTACATCGAAAGGGCACGAGGAGCAAATATCGTAGCCTGCTTTGGACGTGTTTGACGTCGGTGGGGTGGGTTGAGGTCATGCCGCTGTATGGTGGTGCGTTGTATCTGTTACCACCCGTGATACGCAGGATCGTATTGTGTGGGTATAAGTATGTATGTTGAAACTTCACGGCGTGGCGCGGAGGGCACATGACGACTCTTACCTTCCCAAACGGAGCGCCGCCTGAAAGCGAGTCGGGCTTTGCTAGCGCGTGGCGAGGGGCACGCTGTGGAGGGACCAGTTGTAGCTTTCGGCGCGTCGAGAGAAATTTGACTGTCTTCTACTGACTACGGCCGTTCATTACCGGCAGCTTGAATAATGATAGTGATAGGCAGGACCAGAGCTGGTGTAGGGTGGTCATTACTGCCGTCTTGGCCCTGGGAGTTGGCCGTGGGAGTTGTCGTCGTCGTATGCGGCGATGTGCACAAGTTCCCGTTTGGGCGATTCAGATATGTAGCGTGTCGGGATGCGTGCATCTCTGTCGATTTCGACCGGTCCAAGCCTGCCCCATATTATAGTAGGATAAAACGCGTTGAGAGAAACAGGCCCAAGTTTCTCCCAAAATATATATTGAAGTTGGGGTTAAGCCCATTTTCCCTTGTATTCAGCCGAGCGAGATGTATTTTTTGCCGGGGGAGCGCGTCACGGGAATGGAGTTTCAGTACCTCATGCGTCTTGCTCGTGGTTCGATACTGTTCTACAACCAACAGATGGCTGCGTGCCCATGGACTATCCGACTTCAAGACCTCGACCCGCACGCGGTATTGCTTCGAGATGTGGCACTTTACTAAAAACGGAAGACTGGTGAGTCCGCCCTATCAACGATTCGACACTGGCAAACAAACGCGGCTTTTGATGTTTCAGCTGTCCTCCTGGGATCAAAACCTTCACGGAGCTCTGGCTCCGGCGAAGGCCTGCACAGGCACACTCACGTGTCGCGTGCTTTCGTCACAGTGCAGGATGACGCGGTAGTCGTACTCCTGCCGCGAAGCGGGGTGACATCTACGACTAATTACCGAACCAACCCAACCCGAGTTTCACGAGAACCCCACGCTTCGGTCGAGGGCCGGTGGTGGAGACGCCTGGAGTCAAAACCCGTCCGGGATGTCCATCTTCAGCGTTTCTTCCTCAGGCGACAATTCGTCATCGTCGTCGAGCTGGGTCAGCGGGCCCTTATCGTTGCCATTGTCTCCTGACAAGGCACAGCGGACGCATCGTCTATTGTTGTGGCGATTCCCGGAGCGGGGACAATATTCCAACACTCATTAATGTGTCAACAAGAGGAGCTTTCTTCCGCAAGGGTAATTCTTCTGTGCTATGAACGCGAAATACAATATCACTTACCGTCGCTCTCATCATCGCTGGAAGAGGCGTCCTCCGACAGCTGGTCCACGTCAACCTTGCCGGTGTCCCCATCCTCCTTGCCCTCCTCATCAGCGCTGGCGCCACCCTCCATATCCATGAAGGAATATATATGTGGAAAGGCCCTCGAGGTTGATTTTGTCGTCCCCAGAGCCATCCGCCGTCATTCCACATCCGGTTTTCTCCAAGAGGCGGAACCGATATTGCTTATCTTTATCGATCTCCTCGGTCGCCTGTGCCACCCAACTGGTAAGCAATACGCGACGTTCGGAACACGTCAGTGCTTTGGCCTCCCACTTTTACAGGTTGTCTCCGCTCTCCAGCCACTTGTTCAGCTGCACCCCCACAGCCACGTTCAGCCGCCGTCCATAGCCGGCGTCGATCGGCTGGACCGCGTCCGTACAGCCTGCCAGCAGGTGCCAAAGAAGCGTGTTGCACTCCTTGTGGAGATTCTTGCGGAATTCCTCAGTCGTCTGCCCGTGTAGGTTGTCGGCGAGGAGAAGCGACTGCTCCTCGGGCACCTTCCCGTCTACCATTCGGCTCGGGCGAAAAGAGCGCTCCAGCAATTGCATGCAGAAGTCGCTGTCGGCCCAGGCCTTGGGCTGGAAGAAGACATCTATGCGCTTGTCGTATGCTACCTTCTCCACCTTGGTGATGCCGGTTCCTTTGCCGCGGAAGATGATCGCGCACCTCGTCTTTTTCCCGCCCGCTCCTATCGTCGGTTGCACCGTGCACTGCCGCTTCTCCAAGCCGGGGAATGGCTGTGGCCAACATGCACACGCTTCGCCCCTCTTTTGTCCCAGGTGTCTTACTGTCCGGTCACGAACCCCAACGGTATCTGGTCGGTGTTGTCCCTCAGCTCCTTCACGAAGCGCCCCCACTTGCCGTAGGGTCCTTCGTAGGGGATCAGCGCCCCTGGTTGCTCGACGGATCCTCCGTCCGAGACAGGTGCCGGAACCCTCTCGTCGGCACACACAAACATATTCTACGCACCGGTTTGCCACTGCCTTTAGCGAAGGCATTGGTGATGTTGTGGGTCCCTGCCGGCGGGTTGGATGCTGCCCTCCCTTTTTCTTGGCTGATGCTGTTGACGACGATGATGCCTTTCGCTCTGCCCTACGAACTGCTGTGCGCTTGAACCACAGCAGCCGATTCAGGAGGGGTTGGCACCGGGGTCTTATTCTAGAGGTGGGACGCCATATGTTCGTTGAGATGCTGCACATGCTCCTCCAAAGTAAGGATATCGGAAGATCTCAAACTCCGCAGCTCTGCAATGCCTTTCCAGAAATCCTGAGACAGAGGCTCGTTGTTTAGAAGGTGCTTCTTGATGTCCCCGAGCTGGCTCGTCGACAGTTCTT
>CACKRE030000047.1:69952-85939 GCA_902602495.3 Ectocarpus sp. CCAP 1310/34 | reverse complement strand
GGGGGGGGGGGGGGGGGTTGTAGAAGCAGGGTCGGAATAAAATAGTGATTATCAAGTCGTTTTTTTTTCCGCCCCCCTTACTCAACGAATTCTGGAGGAATAAATGTCACTTGTCGTCACTATTTTGTGGACGAATTTCGGGCAATAAAACTGGGGTTGACGGGGCTTGCCGCCCCCCTCGGTCAATGTATGTCGGAGGTATGTATCTTACTTCTCCTGCGAAAACGTTCTCACTTCTACTCTGAAGTTAACCTTCAGTCTCTCTGACGATGTTAACCTTCAGTCTCTCTGACCTAATTTTTTCTGTCACCTTTTCCAACTCTGCACTTTTGCCCCTTATTCCGATTCCCCCTCCCTTTCTCAAAGATCGATCTCGACCTACGGCGCGCACGTCTCGCGACATGTTGCGCCAGAAGTGTGCCACGATGCATCCTGTTTCGGTCCCCTGGATCAATTCGCCTTCTACTTTGTTGTCTTGATAGCTCGTTTTCGCTTCTCGAACAACAACGTTGTCAAAATTGAATCTCATACCCCCCTTCGCAGCAACAAAGGCAAGTATTTCATTTTAGGTGGTGGCCTGGAAAATGAAAGTGTGGGCGGACCGAATGAGTTTCCTACGCGACATGGCGTCAATATCCGTAGTACGACGAAAGCGCATGCGGTG
Source organism: Ectocarpus sp. CCAP 1310/34 (assembly GCA_902602495.3). Lineage (NCBI taxonomy): Eukaryota > Phaeophyceae > Ectocarpales > Ectocarpaceae > Ectocarpus > Ectocarpus sp. CCAP 1310/34. Next base: position 85,275 of record CACKRE030000047.1, on the reverse strand, counting down.
AATCCAGGAACAGGCAAGTTCCATGTTGCCCCAGATTTGTTCGACAATGCGCTGTTTTCATCCTTTTTTCTGGTTCGACTTTTTTTATCTTCTTCCTGTCTTGATCGCTCTTGTTGCTTCTCGAACAATGTCGGAAAAACCAAGTGTTAGGGTCGACGTGGCAGGAACCAATGGCATCATGTTCATTTCAGGGAGAGGTGGTTTGTAGTGAAAATGTGAGTACGACCTAGAGAGCCAGTATGTCGTGATACGGCCAAAACGCATACGTACGCCGATGCACCACCACTCTATATTCTCCAGACGTGTGCGAATATGTGCAACCCTGCGTGCTGTTTCTCTCCTCTTCACCGGTTCGCCGTCTTCCTTGTCTCTCTCACTCACTTTTTATATCTCGCTCACATTTTGACATCTTCTCGACCATGCCTTGACAAAGTCGAATCTCATGTAGGAATTCCAATGAAAGTTTTTCATCAGAACACGAACGGCATCATCAGCACCACATAATTTTTCTTTGTTTGTTCGATATTTATTGTTAGTATTCATTTTTCATTTTGTGTATTTTTTTGCGATGTTCTTCCATTTAGTACCTGGCCTAGGCCACGGTTAGAAAAGTAGTGTGACTGACTGAGTGAGCAGCGTCCGGGACGACTGTTTGATTTGTGACCACAACAACGAACGTTGACCGGCGAATTTCTGTACGTAGCACCACGTCCTTTCTCTTCCACAGATAGATGGAAATTCGCGGTAGATCACCAAAGGCTTTAACGTCTTGTACGGTGACCACCGTATGTATATATTTTTAACAACGTATTTATAAGCTAGTACGGTTGTTTCCCGAACAACTCTTGTTTTTTTTGTTGTTTCCATCCGCCGTCGGGTCGTGATCCGTCAAATCAATAAACTCAGCCAGCAGCTAGTTGAACCCGCTGGCAAACAAATCATCTTCAGACAGGCAACGCCGACGATACTCGTCGCGTTGATCTACCACAATGAATGATAACATGACGTTATTTGTCTAGGTTAGATGGTACATTCTATATGTTGAGGCATCCTCACATGGATGGGTACAATACGGAACACATCGAATGGACGAGTATGTCTATGTTGAGCAGAATTTGGTTGAAATTACCTGCAGTTGGTCGTTGGAGGGCAAACGAAAAAACTTCTAATTGGTATTATTTATGCTTATGGGAAAGCTGACAGGAGGAGGATGGTGAAAGAATCAGCCCATTGGCCACATTTTTGTAGGAGGGCAAGATTCGTCACCTCAACAACCTGTCAGTAATACGCCCTGAATTGGCCCGAAAAAGCCCTTCGGGCCCTAAAAGGATATGTTTTCGACATGACGAACACCTCAGGGCAAACACAAAACCTCAACGAGCAGGGGCCCAAAAAACGAACCTGGGGCGAGCACGGGGGGGTGTACTCATAGTCGTGCACGCCGTAGTCGTTGGGCCATTGACCTCGCATCCGTACAAAGCCGGGAAGGAGCACGCCGGGTTCTCACCGGACCAGGTTCTCACATCACCACGCGCGAAGCACCGTGAGGTATTCAGCCAGTCGCATGAAGGGTGCGCTGCATCCTGCTAAGGGTGTTCGGCATCTTGTGCTTACTTCCTTGCGTACGGATGACAGCTGCGTATGACTTAATATATTTTCTGGTGCTTCCGAGCGACAGCTAGAAGCACTGTGTAACTGCGTCGAGGGTGCTTGACCAATTTAACACAACGTGGCGCGATCATCTCCTCTCCTAGGAGTGAGGGTTCTCGACCCCGCATGGCATGATCTACGCGACCACCATTCACTATGGTTACCCCAAAAATATTAAAAAAAAAAGTCAGAGGCAATAAAACGCGGTAACCTGGTGGCCGAGCTCACGAAGTGACCCGCTTGTTGTACAACGTCGTTGCCAAGCGACGAAAACCCAACCCGATGGCAAACGGCTCGGGGGGGACGGGGGGGGTGTACTCATAGTCGTGCATGCAGTAGTGGTTGGACCATTGACCTCGCATCCCTACAATGCCTGGGACGGAGCACGCCGGGTTCTCACCGGACCAGTCTCTCACATCACCACGTGCAACGCGCCGCGAGGTATTCGGCCAGTCACAGGGTGTGCTGCATCCTGCTACAGGTGTTTGGCACCTTGTGCTTACTTCATTGCTACGGATGACAGCTGCGTATGCTGTTGCCTTCACTTCCGGAGGACAGTTGTAAGCATTGTGTAACTGCCTCGAGGGTGCTTGGCCAATTTTACACAACGTTGTGCGATGATCCCCTTTGCGCGGAGTGAGGCCGCATAACACGATCCACTCGACCACCATTCACTCATTGATGACCGGAAAAAAAAGAGCCAGAGGCAACAAAAAAAACACGGTCACCTGGTGGCCGAGCTAACGAATTGATCGGCTGGTGTTACAACGTCGTTGCCAATCGACAAAACCCAAACCCGATGGCAAACACCGAGGGGAGGGGGTAAGTGGGGAGGTGTACTCATAGTCGTGCATGCCGTAGTCGTTAGACCATTGACCTCGCATCCCTACAAAGCCGGGACGGAGCACGCCGGGTTCTCACCGGACCAGGCTCTCACATCACCAAGCGCGAAGCGCCGTGAGATATTCGGCGAGTCGCATGAAGGGTGCGCTGCATCCTGCTAAGGGTTTTCGGCATCTTGTGCTTACTTCCTTGCGTACGGATGACAGCTGCGTATGACTTAATTTATTTTCTGGTGCTTTCACTTCCAGAGACAGTTGTAAGCACTGTGTAACTGCCTCGAGGGTGCTTGACCATTTTAACACAACGTGGTGCGATCATCCCCCTTGCGCGGAGTGAGGGTTCTCGACCCCGCACAACATGATCTACTCGACCACCATTATGGTTGGAGGCGGCGAACGCGTCTCCCGAGCGTCTTAAGGTCGGTCCGACGCACGACAGATTCCGTAGATGTCAATCGAAGTATGCTGAAGAATGCGAGGTTCTAGTAGTCTTCACGTCTTCCTTTTCTAGACCCAGGTCACCAACACCACCTCCACCATTAGCTGGGTAACGAGACGCCCGTGTCCTCCAAGCACACCAGAGCTTGGCCTCCCACCGCTGATTTCGCCGAAGAGTATCTCGAACTTGACGGACACCACCCCGCCCGCGGGGCACGCCAAGTACTCCCGAGCAGAACTCGCCAGCACTTCTCCCGCCGGGTGCTTGCTCCGGCAACGGGTCGGATCCCACCCTGGTCGCCGAGTTCACGAAGTGAATTGAATTGTTTTACAACGTCGTTGCCAAGCGATGAAAACCCAATCCCGATGGCAAACACCGGGGGGGGCGGCTTGTGTTACAACGTCGTTGCCAAGCGACGAAAACCCAACCCCGATGGCAAACACCGGGGGCGGGCGGGGGGGAGAATTCAAAACGTTGCCACGAGTCTTGATGAATGGTCGAAAATTTCCATGAGGTACATTTACTGTAGTAGGATGGCAAACATGCCTCGCTCTCGTTTCCCGTTCTACGCCTGCTCGTCATCGATGCCGGCCCACGCCGAAATAAGCACCATAGGTTGTGTAGCGGCTCGTATCTACGAAAGTACAGTAGTATCGACCAAAGCTCGAAATGAGCCAACCAGCTCAGCAAACAACCCAATTCTTTTGGAGCAGGTCATCGATCAGGTTTCACGAGTGTTGACAGCCATCCCATTGAAACACTTGTCTTACAAACTTGCCCCGGCCGCTTCTAGCGCAAAACAACAGGGAATATTGTCTCGCACATCAACTCGTACCCTTGGTCTTGCAGGGTTGGTTACGTTTGTCTTGACCAATCGGCCTCACGACCGACTGGCGGGCTAGCGGCTTCTCCTAGATTTTCAAGGGGGTAAGCATGAGGAGATTGCGAAGACGACCCTATAGTGTGGAGGGCGTCTGTCACTTCTCGGGCGGTCTCGACAGCTCTGCACTGCCAGCAGCGCCAAGGGCGATGCACACCATGCGAGAGCCGGACACCAAGGCGCAGACGCCTCGGCGCAAAACCCAAATCCTCCAAATCACTCGTCCGCCCCCCCAAGGACCCCGGATTTCGATTAGTAGGCCTGTGCCATGATAGTATTTCCACGTGTACCGTTGGGGGAAACATTTACATTTAGACTAGAATATGATTTGCACACGGCACCCGGGCCATCAGAGCACAGTAGAGACTCACTCCCCGGAACCCTTGGTGACGAGCCCCTGGTTCCGTGCCAATGTACGCCGCCGGTCAAGCTTGAGCTCCTCGCTAGTTGGCGGGAAAAACACCTCTCTCTAGCCCGTGGAGCGTTGCGAGCATGCATGTGTCATTTGTGGGTGTGGGGAGTCGCGTAAGGTACTCCTGGTGGCATCGTTGTCGCGGCGTCCTACATAATGCCTGGACACGCAGCCGCCATCTAGAACACGAGCGACAAAGTACAGCAGCAGCAGCAACACAAGCAGAGCAACAAAAACAGCCGCGACACGCCAACAACATGATGAGCAGGAAGTCACCGACCAGGTAGATGCGAAGTCTGGGTGTCGCTTTTGGCGCGGGAAAAGAGCGAAAATGCAGTGCGCCCCGCGAGGAGTGGTATTTCATCATGTCGCATGACGCCGTAACACGCACAACCACCACCTGCTCTATCGGACGGGATTTTCTGTCACCAGAGTTCGAGATCGAGTGCATCCCCGACCAGTACAAGGAGGTTGCTGTCGGATCTGGCACCATAATGATTCGTCTGAACACCTGGAAGGCCACTGTTGGGGAAGCAGAAACGGCCGTTTGGAGTTTCGACGTGATCAACGCGGTCGACGGGTCCAATGTCATCGATTACCTCTACCCCTTCCATATTGGGCAATCTGGCAGTGACCTTTACACCATCAGCCTGATGGGCGGAGCTGGTACTGAAGTGATCGCCACCGTCACCGCCTTCGATGCGGCGGGCAACACGGACAGCTGCTCTTTCTTGATGATGCTTTGGCCAGAAGGGAGTGAGTTGAAACGATCGAAAAATACACAGGACGCTATGAGAATAGGAGGGCCGAGGGAGCCGAGTTGGAATGAATCGCGGTTTCCTGTGGTGCGGTAGGCTCAGCCAATCAGTCGGAGTTTCGGGGGATAGATCCGGCACTGAAAAGTTCCGGTAAGACGTATTTACAGGGTTCGGAAGCACCGAAGAAAATGATTGAGTAGGGACAACTCAGCACTGAATGATCGTGCTCGTTCCTAGACGCCTGTCGCGTGCTCAAAGATGCGATAGACAACATCGGCGTGGATGGATGCTCATATCTCCATATTTTGAGGTGCTTTGATATGGTCCATCTTACTCGATCCCACAGTTGCTATCAACTTCACGTACCGCCTCGATATCGTGTTCACGTCATGTTTTTCGGCTCCGCACAGCTCCGCTTCCTACCGACGAGCCTGTGTCTACCCCACAGCCCACGCCAGAGCCGGTAAGCCCTACTGAAACCTACGGTTGAAGCTTGTAGTTTCACAATAGTTACCACTTCTCGGTGGCAAGACGTACACAGCTTTGGAGTCTGCGTCGCTCAGAGGCCTACACCTTGGTGCTGCGTTAGGTAAAACATGTGTAAATACTCTCTTTGGGGAACGATGCCATCAGGTGGTAAAGGCGCTTCAATGTTTCGGTACCCCGACAAGGCGCCCCCCTCAGTTCGGGCCAATGCATACAAAATGGACGCCTTGACTTGCTACGAGACACCATTTTATGGTTGTTGCAAGTTCATCGGCCCAGGCGTTGCTTCTTCTCCCAGTTAATTCAACCTAGTACTGAACGTAACATCATATTGATGCAACCGCCTGCATCCGCTCGATTTTGCAGCTTCCACGAGACTTTGGGAGGATGAGAATCCAATTATTTCGACAATCCGTGACGAGTTGCTGCATGCACCCACATCGGGCGTAATAGATTGCTGTGCAACGGTCACCGCAAGTCTTGCCTTTTTTCCTCGTCGTGGCTTTGTGGGTCCCTCGTCTGCACGCTCCTCAGGTTCCCCCGACACCCGAACCCGTGGGTCCCACCCCCAAACTGGTAGATCTCTAGGTGATATTCTTCCATTGTGCGGAAACCCGCCAGTAGCAACCAACCGACGTTCGGATTTTGACTGGGAACTGCAATACCTACGTGTGCGTGCAATTTCCTCAAGCAGGACTACGCGATACATGTTATGAGCCTCAGCAATTGACGCAATTCTCCTCTTTATCCTCTCTGTGTGCTGTTTTCAATGTTGCCAGGTCGCACCGACTCCCGCGCCCATCGTGCCTACCCCTGAACCGGTATGTATGACGTCAAAGCAGACAAACTGCGAAACTTAGCTTGCTTCGGCCTGCCTGGTGGATGGATCGACCTGTCGTGCAGAACACGAGTTGTTGCCGTTTCGCGACGGTCGCGGCGGCGTGATCTTCTATCCGTCGTGCGTGCTTTCGACGAGCAGAACAACCGACCGAAGGCATATAATGTTTTTTCACCGTTCTGTATCTCAACTTTGAGTACGTGGGAAATAGCTTGTAATTCACTAAACCTCACCAGCATGAGGCCCACTCCCCTTTGGCCGCGAAACTTGCTCTCCATGTTTTGCCGTCTCTATGAGCTCGATAGGTTGTCCCGGGCTGGGTCCAGACGCCCGTACCGGCCGCATCCACCACCCCCGAGCCGGTTGTGATTCCCCCTACCGCCGGCCCTTCAACTGTCCCGGCCACCTCCCCTCCGGTCAGCCCCCCTTCAGGCGAGCCCAGTGCGGCCCCTGTGAGTCCTGCCCCGATGGAGGAGCCCACCTCGTCCCCCATCGCCGTCAGCCCCGCTACTGCCCAACCGGTTTCCCCTCCTGAAGAAGAAGATGACAACAACGCCGAGTTCGTCGAGGCAGGGAGCAAGACTACCGTCGGCGTCACCGCCACCGCCTACGACGACCGCCCTGGGGAGAGTGCCGGGGACGTCGGCTGCGGAGAGATGGGTTGCCTTCCTGACCTCGCCCACGATGGCGTCGGCGAGGAGGACACGGAGTCGAGGTGGTCGTGCGCCGAGGAGATCGTGCCCGACGGAGGCCAGTGCGAGATCTCCTTCACGTTCGACAGCCCCCAAGACATCACCGACGTGCAGGTTGCCTTCTGGAAGGGGGACGAGCGCACTCGCACCCTCAAGGTGAAATATCAAGAATGATGCGGTTAGGCAGTAGTCTTGTAGCTTATGGTTGTCGAGCTAGTCTAAACAATGTGGACCACCTAGTACGGGGAAATGTCTCCCATAGAGCCTTTGATTTGTGGTATGACGATATCATACTCCACGCAGCTCGCCCTTCACGCCGTACGTCGGCTCACGGTATCATACGTGCTTGGTGCCAAGTATTGTCTTCCGGGTTGGAGGACTAGACACGATTCGTCCTGACGCTGGAGGGATGCGAGGGCTATCATCAAGTGACCACCGAAGGCTAGCTGTAGGAGTTGACAGGATATCTACGCTGGTGGCTCTAGATGCTGTTGGTCTCTCGATTGCTCTTGGTACGCCGGGTCCGGCTGGTGCCTCTGTTGTTTTGAGCAAAGGTGTCCCTTCCTCGCCCTTCTTCCCACGAAATCCGCATGCGGTCCATCCCTCTGGCGTTTGATTGTGCGGATGCCGCTTTTTCTAATGACAGCTTCACATCCGTCGTATAACCGTTTCCGCATCCCCGACGCACCACAAAGCCAGTAAGGCGGGGAGCAACGCAACCACCTGTGCCTTAGCAGGCTTTTCCAACCACGGCGCACCTTGTTCGCAAAAATATCGGTTGGAAGTAGCCGGAGCTTTCAATACCTGATACACATGCCTATAGACTAATAATGCGTCGCCACCATCCGAACCGCTCTCCCTGAAACTGCAGGTAAAGATAAACGGTGACAAGATCGGCGAGTACGAGTCCTACCCCGGATCTACCTTCAACTCGTTCGGGATCCAAGAGAACGGCGTGCACACCGTTACTATGGAGTCCGTCGGCATTGACAGGGACGACTGGATCAGCCTGCTCGAGGTACCAGAGCAGGCATTGCAGTGGATTCTTGTCAGGACCGGTAGAAATGTGTTCGCCGGCGCAGACGATCAGGTTACTCGCCGTTTGGCCATTTGGAGCGCTGTCCAAAACGAAGTCTACGCCTCTTGACATTCAAGAGCACAATCAGGGGCACCCAATACGCCCCTTTTGCCATGATGCTCGGCACCACCAAATATAGTGTTCGCCTTCCCGCGTTTGGTCGCGAGTGAACAGTTTGGAGAACTAGAGCAACTCTGTGGAGCTCGGGTCGTAATTAAGAAGTTAACCTGAACTCACAGCTTTCATCTCGATACTCTCTGAATTATTGCCAGGTGCGCTTCATGGTGGACCCTTAGGCGTCACTCACCGATCCGTCAAGCCCCACGAACACCACCTTCATCCATCATCATCAGCGCCAACTTGTGGAATATTTGGACGTTAAGGGACATACCGTAGATGATGCGGACAGTTCGATGGGAAAGAACGAGTGTTATCTCCTGCATGGGTTTTCGGAATTAGTTGTACTGTACGTCTCGTGGATTGATCACGCAAACGCGAACGACTAAATGGAAACGGGGAGGAGTGTTTTGGGGAGCAATTAATGTGTCTGATATTTGATTCGGATTTTGTGGGGAGAATATATTGTGTGAGAAATACGACAGTGGTGTGCGCTAGATAACGTTAGGGAGGACTGAACCGAGCGGCAAGGGGGGAAGACATGTTAGCAAGTGTTGGATAGAGCACGTTACGTTTGATGGTTCCTTAAATGCCTTGCGGCCCATGCGTCCTTCATCTCCGTTTGATGTTGATCATTCCTTTTGATTCGCTGGACGATATTAACAGAAGCTGGACAATATCAGCAGAAGCGCCGGTGATTCAAAGGTAACATTTGTTGTGCGCATTTTCTCGAGAGCGACAGAGTTAGCTCACCGCGAGGCAACCGTGCCTTCTAGTCGAGCGTGCTATCAAGGTGAGAAGACGGGCAGACTGCTGTCTGTTCGCGCTTCAATTGTTTTGGTCGGTGAATCGTCACATAAAGGTTCTATCCCCTAGGCCAAATAGGTGGTCAGCTCTGACTGTCCTCCCTACCTGAAGATCCAAGTTTGAAGACGAATTGCCGTTGTTGAAGACGGACGGACTTTTGAAGGGACACAAACCAACCCACACCACGGCCACCATTACCAGGACCGATGGGGACCGCAAAGTTCTTCGCCGCCGAGACGATGTCTCGCCATAAAATAACAAACGGGGTCGGTCATGCATTGCACGCTGCTTGTCCCCGTGCGTCCTGCTCTCCGACCCAACGGGCCAAATCCACCCCTGCGTGCTACTATACATGTGCCCCTCGAAACAAGATCTCAGCACCATCGTCTCCAACCAGCTGTTTGCAACCACACCAGCCTCAAGTCTCAGTGTTCTTCGAAGTATTGCAGTGCCTTCTTCACTTCGTGCGGGGAATGATTTGGCACCGCGAGGGGGGCACGTGACCAACTCCCCAAGAAGGGCTTCCCAAACAAACAGCAACACCCTCTTCGCTTGGTTTCTGACCGACCCCATCTTCTTCTACAACTCCTCGATCAGCTTTTTTCGCCGGCCCTTGCCCTCTCCCCCGCCGCCGCTGCCGCCAGCGCCAGCGCTGCTTCCAACCGCTTCCGACGAGGGAGGCGGAGGCGGCGGCGGTGACCCTACCACCGCCTTCCCGACACCAACACGGCCTCCCGGGAGGATCGGCGCTCCATGTTCTCCGAGGCTCAGACCCGACAGTTTGCTCGTAAGAGCCGATGATGACGTCACGCCCCCTCGCGAAGCCTTGTCTTCGAGCGATTCTAGCTGTAGGAGGTCTGTGTTTCGCTCGACCGCTCGGGAAGCGGAGGGCTCGCTGGCGTCGTCGTCGTCGGCACCAGTTCTGCCGGGAGCTACGGCGGTAGTTGTGGACCGTCGAGGGTCCCTCGCTTCACCTTTTCCACCGCTGTTGTTGGTGCTGCTACCGTTGGCTTTACCTCCAGTCGTTGCGGCTGCCCCTGACGCGCCCGACTTCGCCGCCTCATTCGGCAATGCAATTGCATCCGTGTCAGCAGCGGCAGCAGCAGCAGCAGCAGCGCTAGCGTCATGTGCAGCCGCAGGCGAAGCGAGGGCCTCGCTGCTGTGTGCCTGTGTCGAAGGAGTCGCCGGCGTCCGTCCGATGCCACCTCCCGATGCTTCATCGCCGCCCGGCTGCGCGTCGGCTTTCTTCTCCTCGCCGCCGCCGCCGCCGCCGTCGTCTTCGTCGGTGCTGCTCTCCTCGTCGGAGCTTTCTTCGGAACTTTCCTCCGAACTTTCCTCGGAACATTCTTCATCTTCATCCGAACTCTCTTCTTCCGCCGAACTCTCTTCTTCGTCTTCCCTGCCGCCCTCCCCCACTGCGATCATCCTCTCGGCGTCAGCCTCGATCCTCTCCAGGTCCAGGCACGCCCCGCTCTTGGTGATCGAGGCCGCGGCGGCAGCGTAACGCTCCGCCAAAGCGGCGAGAGACTCCTCGGAAGCCTGCACAAAAGAAGGAGAGTAGCGTTTGTGGGTGTGGTGGAATCCCGTACTTGTTTGGTCTGGATGACAAAGAGGTGTGTGGGAAAAAAAAAAGAGACTGTTCTCAGAGAGAACTCAAGATGAAAGAGGCGTGTAGGAAATTCTAAAAATAATGTTCTTTCAATTGGTGCCGGCGCCGAGCACGGGGGTTCGCGGGAACAAAATCGTGTCTCTCGCGCGGCGGGGACCGGAAAGACCTGGAGAGGCCGAGGAGTGAAACAAAGACTACCACCCACGCTTCCCGTCCGCAAAGAACCGGTGTATCACCTCGGGTTCTGTCTCTCAAACGGCATGTAGAGTCTCATCGAAACTACTAGCTACCAGAGAGGTAGAATTGTTGTAACCAAGTTAACCCGAACTTCCGCGCGAGAATAGCTTGTTTGTAGCAGAAGGGGAAGAAGTATGGAATTGCGTGGAAACATGTTCGCGTGCAAGGGGTCCCTAGTAAACCCCACGCACCTTCTGAATCCACACGCAGTAGTCCTCGATGAAGAGCTTGTTCAGCAGGTAGTGCACCTCCCCCCTCTCCATCAGGGCGTACGTCTGCGGTGGTTACCCCGCACGTAAACACGAGAGGGAGTTTTGTTCGTCAGACCTCGGAGAATGTGTGAAACAACACGCGGCCAAAAGTCATCAACTGTACTTGTAAGGAAGCAAGGCTTGCTGCAGGACCAAACATTGAAAAGGCAGAAGAGATAGCTAGTCATGCTTTGCCTACCAGGGCCGCAACAGCCTTGAGAACACCTGGCAAGATCCTGATGGGCGCAAAATGCGATGTATTCGGAGCAACCAGTACGAGAGAAAAACCAACGGGAAGGAAGGCTCACCACTGTTTGCCTCCTTGAAGACGAGCCGAGCCGTTCGTCTATTAGCCCACAGAGAAGGATTTCATGAGACAGCCGTGGGCAGAGAGCACGGACAGTGCCATGGGCATATTTTCCCTATGACGTCATGCTGTGAAAAAAAACGCTCTCCCCATTCTGTCTTTTACCTTCGGATGAGGAACGGAGTATCATGTCGAGACCAACGTGGACCCGTGAAACGAGCCCCCCCCCTATCTGTGATGCCTCCACAAACACCAACATCACGGCTCCGTTATACAGGTGAGGCATGACGCAACACTTGTCGGACGTGCCAGGATGCCTGTGCACAGGGGGTGAATACATGGCCATTTTCGTACCTTCTGTTCTCTTCACAACCCTTGTCTGACTCCCGCGACTCTACAACCACGTTGTGAACCCCTTGCACGAACCCCCTTGCACGAACCCCCGCAACCGTGAAACCTTTTGTAGCCAACGCATTCCACACGGCTCGCCCACACGTGATATCCTGCTGAAAATGTTTAACCTTTTCATGGGCTGGCGGGTGTCGCGCGGTCGATGCATCCATGGCACACACAAGCACATACGCCTCCTCACGCGGTATCATGGCCTTTCGAAGGATGTCATGTGTTCAACCACACTAAGACTGACGTACATTAATTGGCCAGCCGACCAGCACGGTCGATGGCAACAGCAACACCTCTCTCACGCACACACACTCACACTCACACTCTCTCACTCACACACACACACACACACACACACACACACACCTGCAACAGGCAGCGCAAGATGCATCGCTTGCCGGCCGCCAGGATATCCCTCACGTCCCTCGCCACCAGAGCACCCAGCTCCCACACCCTTAGGTACGGGAAGATCAGGCTGCGGCGGATGCCGGCCAGGGCCACGTCGGTCTCGGCGGAGACGTCGGTGGTGACAGGGGATGACTCCGCGACGTCCCCCCCCTCCCTAGGGGTCTGGAGGACAGAGAGCAGTCGGGAGGCGTGGCGGCACGATTGGTCAAAAGTCAGAAAAAAGGCGGCAGGTATGTGCATGTGGGATGGGCAGCTGGTTGCCGCACGAGGCACGAAATATCACATCACACGCCCCGGACTGATTTCAAAAGCCCTCGCTACTCTACGGCAGAGAATGGAGGCGTTGGAATCGTCTCGTCGAGAGCTTTCCAAAACTACATATGTGACTTGTACACCCTCTTCGTCTTGGAGTCATGGAGATTTGAAAATCGGTCCGGGGTGTGTGTGATATCTTGTGTAACTGGCGACAGAGGCCAAGCCAGTCGAGGGTGAGGTACACGGCAAACTCGAGGCCTTCAGGGGGGGGGGGCAGCAGCGGTAAAAAACAACACCGCGCACAAACATCCCCGGGGTGGGGAGACCAAAGGAGAACCGGTAGTGCAGCAAGAGGCTACTACAGTACCATGGCACGGCTTCACGTGATGCAACCACACCAAATCATCATCAACGCCGACAGTGACGGCAGCGACAACAGCAATCGCACGGATCGATTGTCCCAAAACACACACACACGCACACACACCTCGAGCCAGCTGAGGAGAGGGCTAAGAACGGCCACGGTCCAGGGGCTCTCGACGGTGGCGTCGCCCGTCGTGGTCCGGTGGTCGTACGCGTAAGCGAACAAGATGTCGGCCAGGCCCAGCAAGACGCGCCTCTCCTCCGCGCTTCCGGCTTCGATGAGGTACTCGCGGTTGGGAAGACGCCTGTTATTGACGGTGTGTTTTGCGATAGGAGGGGCAAGGGTGTGTAAGGCGCCGTTGTGGTTGTGGGCCTTGTGTGTGTGAGTGATTGTTCAGAAGTAATGTGGCTGTGGCCGTGCTAAATGACCAACGACAAGACGCCGGTCTGACAGCGGAGGGAGAAATGTGAACACGCTCTCTTCGGGGGCGTACAAACATGAACTAGCATCGACCGCGCCAACCGGCCGACCAACGCAAATACGTCAGTCTGATACCAGAAAAAAAATATGCGAATACGCGGTCTCGTGTGTGTGTGTTTGTAACGTAAGTAGCACGGCGCTAACTTGCTAGCGAACGAAACTACGTTGCTCTGCTACCAAAACCAGCACGTTCGCTGGCTCCGCTCACCTCATCTGCTCCTGCTCCGCCTCCGTAAAACCTTCCTCTTCCTCGTCCTGTCCCCCATCCCCGCGGCCCTCTGCCTCCGCCTCCGCCTCAACAATGCCTTCTACACCTCCTCTTGCCCCCTGCAGCAAAGCCCCATCTTCTGGAGCTCCCTCTCCACCACCATCCCAGGCCTGCGACGCTCCTCTTCCTCCTCCTCCGTCAACCCCCTGCCGCCTATCCTCTTCCTGCCTGTTTCGCTTCTCTTGCTCTTGCGCTTGCCCTCTCCGCCGTTGTCGACGACGATGCCGCTGCTGCCGTGCTCGGAGCCTCAGCCGCCAGTGGGGCTCGAACGCTAGCGCTTCCGTGAGTAGCGGGTCTTCTTCCTCGGCGAAGAGGTCACCGAGGTAGCGGTCCGGGTCGAAGGCGGCTTGCTCGTGCTCTAGTCGAAGGCCTACGGGGGGCGGGCAGGCGGACACGCACGTCGGGAGAACGAGAGGAACAGAGGGAGGGAGGGAGGGAGGGAGTTGAGAGGGAGAGGGAGAGACGTGGAGGACGTGACAGAGAGAGGGAGAGACGAAACAACGCCAACACGAACAACAGCACACACCTCAGAATCAACGTCAACAACATAGAACCATAGCATCCTCATCAACAGTAACATCAACATTACCCAACCCCAACAGCAACAGCAACACCACACCACCCAACACCACCACCACCAACAACAACAACCGAGTGGTGGTATACTGTAGAGGCGCGTCTGGCGCACCTCGCCTGGCCTCAGGAGGAGTGTTGTCCGGGTCCGGTAGGTGAATCATCTCACGAAGCTCGTCCCTCAGAGACGTGAAAAAACCGCTGAACTGTCGAGAGTGAAAATCGGGCGAACCAAAGGAAGAAGGCGAGCAGTGCGGAAGCGGACAAAATGCCGGAATCCCCGACTCGATGGTGAAACGGCTTCAAAGCTTGGCATGTGTGGGGACACGGGGCATTGGTGCTCCGCGCGAAAAAAATAGCTATCGGCCCCCGCATACGAGCTTCTTTCTTCCAGGCAGGCAGGCACGACAAATGCGGAAGCGCTGAAAAAAACACAAGCGGTTGAGTACTCGTTTGGTCGCCACAGGGGGGAGCCGATACCACGAGGATGACTTTACAGCTGGCGGGGCGATGGAACCCAAATGGTGAAATGCTGCAGTATCGAGCTTCGGGGAGACGAACAGCTTTTCCCAAGCCGTGATGAAGCTATTTCTTGTCTGGCTGCGGGTTGTTCCTACTTAGCCGTTGACCAGCACACTGGGCTGGGCGGTGCTTACACATCTGCGCGGAGTGATGCTTGGTGCCGAAAAGGCACGGTGATACGTTGCAAATATACCATTCCATGGTGCCATTCGCACCAGCCACAGCCACAGAGGGAGAATCGCATCGACTAGAACTACCATCAAGAGGAGCGCCAGGCCAAAGCACCTTGTCATTGAACCCGTAACTCGGAGGCCGGATCAAGACCTTAGAGCCCACCCCGCCGCCCTCTCCTCCCGCTCGTCGCCCTTCCGCCGCTGCGCCGGCGCTGTTTCCCGCCATGGCGGTCCCTCCCCCCGGGAGGGGCGAACCACCACCGCCCTCCGCACTACTCCTACCGCTACCGTTGTTGCCCGCGGCTTCGTCGTCGCCGTCGCCATGGATATCATAGCGTTCCGACGACACCACCTCGACGCCGGAGAAGGAGGAGACAGGCACGTCGCCCTCGGCCCCGCCTTCGTCTCCGCCGCTCGGACGCTCTCTTGCCACGCGAGGGATAGGGGTCGGGGCAAGAGCGCATCGAATAAGGGC
>CACKRE030000047.1:58742-68782 GCA_902602495.3 Ectocarpus sp. CCAP 1310/34 | reverse complement strand
CCCCCCCCCCCCCCCCCCCCCCCCCCCCCCCCACACCGCAAACGGTGCGACTTTCAAAAACGTACGAGTCGATCGTGTTTTCTCGGAAGCAGCGAGGCACGTTGCTCTTTGCTGCTGACGGGTGGGCCAACGTCGCAGAGTGTGTAACCCTGCTTGACGGACAATGGATAACAAAGCTCCAATCAGAGACAAACACCCTGGCGGCGACGCCACCATCTGTGAGCGTGTGCAAGCGGCGAAACCCCGCTCGGCGCCGCCGCCGCCGCCGCCGCTGGCTTGCCTTCTTGAGGGTCACCGTGATGGTGCCGTTCTCATCGCTCGGGTCGTACACCGCCTTGCAGCTGCCGTCGTCGTCCTCCCCCCCGACCTCGTACGGGAGCGTCAGCCTGCGGGCGGCGGACGGAGCAACGAACGCACGTGCGGGGGCAAGGAAGATGACAGCGGTCCGATATACTGTACCACTACTGAGGACTAGAGCAGTTTCATAGTTTAAGAGACCCATTGTCGTAGTTAAAGAGACGGATACATGGCTCTATTGGCCGAAGAAGAGACACGACAACGTCCAGGGTAGGAATACCGGTTTCCACCGCTAGACTACTGTCTTGACAAAGATGATTTCCCCCCTGTTAAGTGTTGACGCTTGTGGCGGACCCACGATCCTCATGTTTCCGCTTAGGCCGTGAGAATATCAGCGAAGCTAACCCCATCCTTGAACACAATACTCGGTAGCTTCGAGAGCCCAGCACCAACATGTCGAAGGAAAAGGTGACCTTTGTTCACAAAGCCACCTCCCCAATGTCGTACGAGGATGATGCGCCCTATTCTGCATAACATCACCCTTGGTGGCATCGCGGTAAGATGTGTGACCGCGGCGGAAGACAACCCGCCAGTAGCCACAACACGGTGGAAATGCCGACCGGGCCTCGTTTTTCTCACCGCTGGCTAGGGTGGCAAAAGATGCGGTGGATAGCATGCATTTTCGGAGCCATATCGAAACTACTCAATGCTCTGCCGTGCTTTAACGTGGAGGTTGGAGGTTGGTGTTCAAGACCCAGGAGCGCAAAAAGGTGGGTACATACATTTCAGGCTGGGTGCAAACAGACAGAGCAGGAAAAACATAGGGGAAGTGAGGGGAACGACAACGATCAAATAGCCAGCTACCTGATGTTGTGTGCATGCTCACCTGAGCAGGTAAGGCTTGCAGTAGAAGGAGAAGTCCGTCCCGTCAACGTGCGTCTCCGCGCTCCCTACGCGAATGTGCGGCACCTTGATGCACACCACCACGGCAAGGTCCGTCTGAGACACCTTGAAGCGCGGCGTCGCAGGCATGTTGTCGTCGCCCCCCTATTCCAAACACACAACAATAAAACTTTCAACACCCGACGCGAACGAGCTGTTGTGTGCGAGAAGAGGTCACGCCGCAATATATCAAGGCACAGCAACCGTGTACGAAAACACTGACGCCCCGCGCCTGGGCGCGTGCGGACGTGTGCCTCCCTATTGGCCCACCAGGCCAGCTTACTCCAATTCGCAGACGCCTCTTCAAGTTGCCACCTCTCCTCGCGCTCTTGCTGCCGCTCCTCGCACCATTCACCGGGATAAGGGGAAGCCCTGACGGTACAGTCCCGTGACGGGGCGAAACTGTTCTGGTTTTTTGGTTCTGTTCTACGGGGAGAAAGTACCGGGGTACCGAGGTAGATGTGGTTGTTTTCGGGGCGGAATGTGGTTGTTGTTGTTGTTTCCTTCAAAATGCTAATCCCAAAATCAAGAAAAGAGTCGACCCGTGGTCACAAAAATGGTAGACCCATCAGAAGATCTAAAGAACACGCACACTTTTTAGCAAGAAAAGGGTACATGTGGTGGTTCGGTGTGATTTGAAAGTTCAAAACACATTCCACAGCTTGCAACCAGGGCCGCCTCAACCAAAGACACCCCGCTCACTTGGCAGTGCTCTCTCTCTCTCTCTCCCTCTCTGTCTCTCTCCCTTGCAGGTTGGCCAGAACAACAACCCCCAACCGCACACCAAAGCGCGGCCTTTCCGCTCTTCGGAAGGGCGTCATCGTATCGCCAGGCTCAGTGACCTCTTTTGGGATAAGCGGCGAATCCTACCGGGCTTCTGGCGGCCGCCTTTTTTGGGGGAAGGGAGGATGAAGCTCTTGGTGCCTCTATACATCTACCCTCTCCATGATGATTCTCTCGGTGAGAACGAGAAAGCAAGCCGTGTATTTTTTGGGTCAGAGGTTGTATAGAGGGCGAACGTGCGGCGGCCTACCCTGCTGTGTCCCCTGGCCCCTCTTCCCGTGCGCCACAGCAATGCGGTTCACTTACTTTCGCCGCCGATTTGTATCGTATGCGTACATATCATCACCCGTTGTGCTTTCTTTTCGCTCTCTCTGCTGGATGGATCTTCGGAACAAGAGAGGCACGTTGGCACCCAATCGCTCCCACTTCCGTGATGCGATGTAGTACCCGTCCACGAATTCTTCATCCGTGCGACCTCCTTGTCAACCCCCCTCCGTCCTGTCTCTATCTCTCCGACCAGGGAGAAGGCAGCAGCTCTCACCCTTCTCCCGATCAAGTAACTCGAAACAACTGAAGTCGTTTGCCGCCAAACTGGGCACGGCGGCGGGCATCTCCGTTCGTCTGTATTTGTGCAGCGTACACATGCCCGCAGCCCGCTTGCGCACTAAATACTACGCTGTTCTATATAAAATTCCTTGCCGACGGATCATCCGTCACTGAACTGCTGTTGGCACGAAAAATGGCTGGTACCTGGCGGTCACGTCGCTGATAGTGGTGGTTGAGGGGAGAGCACACTCAATCTCTCGGTGTGTGCGGTGCACGCTAATAGTCTAATTGCTTCCCATTCCGGCCGGCCCACACTGATTTATTTGTAGTATTTGACTTGCGGAGCCCTCGGGGCCAGTTTATTTGAATGTACCTTTTTAGGGTGAGTTAGCCTGCGACCACGGGAGTCGACCGCGTCGAGTGTTGGATCAGTACGGACATGGGAAGGTACTGAGTAGAGAGAGATCGGAACGGTTTTTGATGTGAAGACAACAACAACAACAACAACACTCTCTCGTTGTTGCACCTGCAACCATTTGGATTTTTAGTTTTTGGACTTCAGCACAGTCCTGGTTCCGACAGGCAAAATCTATATCTTTTACCGGCTAATGCTGTTTGCTGTTGTCGTCGTTGGTTGTGCTTCGTCACGTTAGGAAGCCGTTCCGATCTCTCCATCCAGTTCCTTCGTCTGTCCGTACTACAGCAGTACATACTGTAGATAGGTGAATATGTATGTTGTACTGACGCGGTCGATTCCCGTGGTCACAGCCTTACCCGATAACACGTGGTATCCTTCGAAGAAGCATGCAGACACGTTCTCCTTGTTGGCGCCTCCAATTTGATAAGTCTTTGGCAGCCATCGATTGCTTCCATTCTATTCCGCTGATCGTCAATACGCACACGCTCAGTGGTAGACAAAAAGGGAGAGACAGAAGAGAAAAGGGTCCCACTTGCTGCCTACTTCCCGCACCGTAGACGGGTGTATGTTGTTGATTTTTGTTTCCATGTACTCCACAAGTAGATTCGTTTGATTTGCCCTCTATTCGTTGAGCTATTGGATTGGATGTTTGTTGCCCGCTGTAATTGCGTCTGTGCGAGATTTGAACTTTTGTTCCTGTAACCCTTGGTCGACCAATATAGCAGTTGTAATCGACATTGATCGGTGACATGTACTGAGCGTTCGGGCTCCGGTGTTTCCGTAAGGCAGACTTCACTCCGTTAGCGTGCGGTCCGGTATACCGTGCACCGAGATAATCGTGGTGATTATGCCCAAGCTCGCATGCTCTCGAATCCGAAAAGACCCCGGAGGAACAAAGCAGGTGTCAGCTAGAGTTCCGGAACCTTCCTGGGCATCTGGCCCTATGCATATGTCTTTCATGGCCACATGGCCACAGAATCGAGAATCGAGTACGCCGTAAGAACCATGGTATCACACGACAACGGGAAAAAAGCAGGGCGCCTACCATTCCTACATGTAGGCGTACAGACCCATAGTGAGACGCTCGGAGCACATTCCATACGTACCTGAGAGATGGGGTGAGTTACAGAGCGGACAGCACATCTGTGACATTCCGAACTTTGTACTCGGAGTAACTACGGAACCGTTTCCTCCGACCACCGTGTGCACGAGTTCGCAAAGAACGAACTTGAACCAAAAAATAAGCACATGTACCTCTTGTAGCGATTTCCGGGCAAGACAGAGCTGATCATAGGGAGGGATGGCAACCCTGGGGGTACGGTTCGTGGCTACAAAGCCACACCGGATACGTGCATCAACTTTTGTTGAGAACCACGATGACCACTAGACCACTCGTCAGCGCTGACTGCTGGTGGAGTGCTCATCGTGCTTCTCAACAGAGCTGGTTCGGGATTCTGGTGTGGCATGCATTTGTATTCTTGTCTTGCGATGACCTCGAGAACCGAAACCACCAGGGGATCCTTTGGATGTAGCTTCGGCAAGTAAGCTGAATTGCGCCCAAAAGGCCAGAATACGATTACCCTGTGGACGTGGAAGTTTATTATTTTTCGGAACTATCGCTAGCTGTTGGCGCAGCGCCTCCTAGAATACCCCCTCGAGGTTCCGCGCACACGGCATGCAGGACACAACCTATTTCGTCGTGTGTATGCGATGCGCCGTTTCGAGCGAGCGCAGACTCTACAAGAAGCACTGGCTCAACAACACGAGTGCCAGGCGGAGAATTGTCTCAAGAGTTCCTTTTGCACACGCCCGTGTTGCTCGTTTGGCACAGCACCTCATCACACTCCGTTGTCGTTGTTGTTGTTCCTGTTGCAACTGCTGTTTTTTTTTTTTTTTCCAAGAATATCCGTGGTGTGTTGTGTCACTGGCGCAGCGGTGTGTCGCTGCATTTCCAAACGGTCGGTGACGAGAACGAAAACACGATCGGCGACCTCAATAGCTCCGCTCTGTGAAACGATCGAAAAGAAACAAAACGCTCCCGCTCTGTGAGAAATTACATGTGTCCTCGCTCGGACACCGTCGCGGTAGAGCACCGAAACGAGACACGCGTCATGAACAACTCTGGCCATTACGTGACTTGATTCTTATCATCCCGAGGGAATTACGGATCGCACATCTCACACGACCCGGTCAAGGACCAAGTTGGCATACACAGCTCAGCGTCAGCGAGTGCCTACTACGCGGTATAGACCCTCGTCCCCCCATCCACTTCGAGAGGGCATGCCGCTGATCCCGGTCCCCAAGAATGATGACCCCCTCGTCCACGACAGAATTCTCACTAGCTTTTGTGGGATTGGTTGCGACACAGCAAGCAATTTGAGAATTTTCCCGCTCGGCGACAAGCACCCCCCCAACAGCTAGAATACATGCCCTTCTCTCATTTTTATTTCCTTGTGTTTCGTAGTGCCTGCCCTCTTTGTGGGCTCTGCGATCGACGCTGTTGTTCGGTGGATGTTCCCACTTCTACCTAGCTGGTCGCCCCGGTGGTCTAGTGGTATATCCTCGTAAACCGCTAATCGCAGAGGTCGTGAGTTTGGACTCCCATGGGGTGAACGGACTCCCATGGGGTGAAAAACTTGCTAAATTTGCTGGTGAACGCGAAATATAGCTGGAAAAGCTCTCGAGAGTACCAACCTTCGACGTTAGCACCGTTGACGAGGGAAAGGGACGGCTGGACCCTTCCCGCGATACAAATAAGAGTTCGGCACGCACCGCAGGAGGAAGGTGGGGCATGAAAAAAGATGAAAAGAAGAAAAAAGCCCTGGTATTTACCCCCTCCTGTGTGACCCTGGATAGTTGTAGTTGTACGAAAACAACGCTGAAAAGTGTAGTACTCTACATACTGTGAAAAGTGTAGTACACGTCTCACCACGAAAAATGGGGGGACTGTCGCCATAATAAAGAGGACGAAAACACACAGAACACACAGTCGTCCTGTTTGGAGCTCGGTGCTTCTGTAGTCTTTGAAGGCAACACGCGGTGCCTCTTTTTCTCTTGGTAACATTTTCTTAGCGGCGGGCCGCGGCTGCTTCAGAAGCTGCAGGTTTGCTGAGCCCCTCGATTGACAAGTCTCGGTTGTTTCTCTGAGATAGGACGCAACCACATGCTATAGGTGAGGCCCGCTTTTTGTATGCATAACCACTCATTTCTACAGGGCGGGCCCATTTGTCAACTTTCCGCGATTCCGCGAAAAAAAACGCACAACAGTTCTCGTTTTTTTTTTGTTCTTGAGCAGGGTCGTGCTGAGAAGTTTCTCAGCAGGCACCGCCTACGTGGTTTCTCCGCGTTCTCTTGCCGAATTCTCCCGATGTTTTTGTGACATGTTATCAGGAAGGCGAGGCAAACTGCCAATTCCCGACCAGAGTACTCAGCTTTTCTTGCGTCCAACCCTTCGTTGCGGATACCGATTTCGCAAGAAACTGTCGCCCCCTCAAGCTACTAGCGGCAGACACACGCAACCCCTTGGTCGGTAGAACCCTTCGATTATCAAGCTTGCATGCGTCTTGTCCCGCTACACACACGTCTTGAACGTCTTTCATTCCTTGGTCAGCCGGCGATGTAGCGCGGTCGGTGCTATTTCAATGACGAGCGAGGCTAACTAAGTAAAGAACACACACACACACACACACACTGAGACTGACGTCTTTTCATTGGTCAGCCGGTTAGCGCGGTCGATGCTAATAATAAAAGCACGCACACACACACACACACACACATGTCTAATCGGCGCTGCGTGTATCGGTACTTTTTCGGCGCGTCGCCTCAGCGAGGGAATGGCAGCAGATGAAGGACGCGGGCGACGCCGGGGTGTCGGTGGTGGCGATCGCAAACCCGGGGTCCGGGCCGGGCACGGAGGGGGACCGCGGGCCGTACGCGAAGGGGATGCAGGCGCTGCGCGACAGCGGTGTTGAGGTGCGTGTTTTTTTTTTGTTGTTGTTTGGTGAAAATACTGTTCGTTCCTGTCGGCTGGTGATATCGGCCATGGACATGGACATACCCTTGTCCTTGTTGCGGAGGTTGAAAGTGAAAGAAAGGGAGGGGTAACCATATGCTGCGCATACAAGACGTGTGGAGGGTGCTGATTTTTTCGCGACCGATTATATTGGCTTGTATCAGCACGCCACCGCAAACCGCTGCGTGCATTGTACACGCACGTTTTCGGTAAGTCTAGAATCTTGCAGCGCTCGGCGCCCAATAAATCCTGCGATGGAGTTGTGTTATTTTTTTGTGATCCCACGAGGCACACGAATACACCCCCTCCCCCCAACCCGTCGAGTAGATCATCTTGTGCGGGGTGGAGAACCCTCACTCCGCGCAAGAAGGGGTGATAGCACCACGTTGGGTTAAATATGGTCAAGTATCCTCGAGGCAGTTCACGTAGTGCTCATAACTGTCTCTGGAAGTGAAAGCACCAGAAAATAAATGAAGTCATACGAAGCTGTCATCCGTACGCAAGGAAGTAAGCACAAGATGCCGAACACCCTTAGCAAGATTCAGCGCACCCTTCATGCGACTCGCCGAATACGTCACGGCGCTTCGCGCTTGGTGATGTGAGAGCCTGGTCCGTTGGGAACCCGGCGTGGTCCATCCCGGCTTTATAGGGACGGGAGGTCAACAGTCTAGCGACTACGGCATACACGACTATGAGTACACCCCCCCCAACCCGTTGCCACAAACTACAGTTCATCTCCTTGTCTGCTTTTCTTGTCGTTGCTGTTCATCTGGCGTTCCTTTTGGCTCGGTTCGGCAAAGGTGATCGGTTACGTCGCGAGCGGGTACGGCAGACGAAGTGAGATCCAGGTCAAGGCGGACATCGACCAGTACAAGGTGAGCGGGCATTGACTTCGGGGTTTAGACCCAGTCAAAAGATAGTAGGACAAAGAGACCGATGAACGGAGGAATGCTTTTGCAAGCAGGCTGGCAGTAGACGACAAACGGATAGATGGATGCAACGACAGTAAACGTACAATCAATAAGAGAGTGGTATTACGTGAGGACCTTGCGAGCGTGAAGCAAGTGGAACCTCGACTACACAGCAGTAGTCAGCAGTTTGTAGACGTTTCGAAACTCACATCCGGCGATGACAACGGCGGTGAACATGTTTCCAAGCCGTTGTTAGGGATGGCTTTTGCTTCGACCTCGGCATGGCGAGTGGTTTCCGCGATCTTTAGTTGGCCTTTCCCGGTACGGGGATGCGTGCAGCTTAGTTTCGCTTGGCCTCGATGCAGCAGTACACAACACGGTGGTTGTCCCGATGCAGTTCCGGAACTTCTATAATAGAGCCGATTTAATCGGCATTGTGCAAGGGCACACGGTTTTTTGCAGGGTGTCGAAACCAATTGAACTTTCCGCCTGTATCACGAAATTTCATCGGCATCATGTTGGGACCATTAATGCATTAGGAAACAAATAAATAAATGAATTTATCAACTCGTATACATCCCAATAAACGTCCCTATCGCGTCTTGTACCCTTCACTGACCCGCTTCGGACACGCATTCTGCTGTGCCCCCCCCCCCCCCCNCCCCCCCCCCCCCCCTGTATTTGCGACGTCGATACGTCGCCAGGAGTGGTACGGGGAGTGGTTGTCGGGAATCTTCTTGGACGAGGCCGCGTGCGACTTCGACGACGCTAGCGATGGGGACGGAGCCATGTACGCCAGGTACCGGGGGTACCACCAGCGCATCCGGGAGCTGATGGGAGACTCGGCCACGGTGAGGGCGCGAAAACGTCTTTGAGAGAGTGGCATTTTTTTTAAGAGGAAACGGAGATTGACACGGTGGGCCCCGAGATAGACTAGGCGATAGATTTGTTTTCGGGATTCATGATACCTTCATGTCCTCCTCCTGGGAAAAGGCAAGGGTTGATGTGGTTTTTGGTTATGACTTGCCCCCTTCAGAAAAGGGCAACCACGAAGCCAGCGGGCATGAGCTTGTTTTCCCCTACACATCCATCCATATTTTTCATACCAGTTAGGGTATGGATGCCTACCCAGCCAACGGAAGCCTGGTGACAAGCTCTTTCCCATTTCTAGTCGGAAGTCTACCGCGCCCTACGACTGTTCGTTCGGATACGGTTTGCTTCATTTTTTTTAATCAATTTCGCCTCCCCCACAGCCGTACCTCCACCGCTGACGAACAAGTGATCTCGGTCACACGCACGCATCCCGACGCCTTCGACGACAAAAATAAACAACAAAATACACCACAGGTGGTGATGAACACAGGGTCGATGATCACGGAAAAGACCCTCACGGACGCCTTAGGCCGCGACGTGGTCTGGAACGTTCTCGAGAACAGCCGGTCATCGCTGGAGAAGGACTTCGGCAAGGTGGCCACGATCTTCACGCCTATCACCAAGAGGATCACCGCGACCAAAAAGAAGAAGACGTGGAAGATGATGCTCGGCTGCGGCGGCGACGCCAACGCCGTGGAGGGGCCTAAGGTGGTGGAGGGGACCCCGCCGGCGGCACCGCCGCATGTGCAGGGAAGGGCCGGGTTCATGGTCCACGGGGCGGCGAGATTGTCGTACGAGGTGGGATGGACTGAAGAATAGTCCGTTCGTGGAAGTAGGGGGGGGTGGGGGGTGAGGGGGGGTGTACTCATAGTCGTGCATGCCGTAGTCGTTAGACCATTGGCCTCGCATCCCTACAAAGCCGGGACGGAGCACGCCGGGTTCTCACCGGACCAGGCTCTCACATCACCAAGCGCGAAGCGCCGTGAGGTATTCGGCAAGTCGCATGAAGGGTGCGCTGCATCCTGCTAAGGGTGTTCGGCATCTTGTGCTTACTTCCTTGCGTACGGACGACAGTTTTTTTTTTTTTTCTGGTACTTTCACTTCCAGAGACAGTTATGAGCACCATGTGCCTCGAGGGTGCTTGACCATTTTAACACAAGGTGGTGCGATCATCCCCCTTGCGCGGAGTGAGGGTGCTCGACCCCGCACAACATGATCTACTCGACACCATAATGGTTACCGCCAAAAAAAAAGAGAT
>CACKRE030000047.1:39892-53568 GCA_902602495.3 Ectocarpus sp. CCAP 1310/34 | reverse complement strand
AAAAACAGAAACAGCAGCAACAGACGAAAAATGCACGCGTCTACCAAGGCTATCACCTAGTACTTTCGCCAGTAGTGTGTGTTTTAATTATTAGCATCGACCGCGCTAACCGGCTGACCAATGAAAAGACGTCAGTCTTAGTGCGGTTGAAAACACAAAACACTTCTATCTACCATGAACTGGGACCCCGTGAGGGGGCAGCATGGGGGAGGCTAAACTATCCTTCGGATCAAAAACAGAAACAGCAGCAACAGACGAAAAATGCACGCGTCTACCAAGGCTATCACCTAGTACTTTCGCCAGTAGTGTGTGTTTTAATTATTAGCATCGACCGCGCTAACCGGCTGACCAATTAAAAGACGTCAGTGCCAGCGGGTAAATGGTGTGTGTGTGTTTGTTTCCGGCACCATCTGCCGTATTTCAACAATAATAATACTAAGTTGGACGCGTGTCTGTGTGTGGACAATAAATCACTCTGTGTTTCTCTACCCAAGCCTCTTGCCACACAAGCCAACTACAGGGTACTGCAGCTGAGAGACCTCGCTGGTACGTCTGTCAGGTTATGAGCTTCGTGCGGTAAGGGAACTACGACGAGTCAAATGGCGTCCGCAACGCAATCTTTAAAANCTGCTGTGTGTGTCATATTCGGCATTGTGAAGGCGTGTTTCCGAGTCTGTAACCGTCAGGTGAAGACAGCTCGCGTGTCTGTGTGTGGATAATATATCACTCTCTGTTTCTCTACCCAAGCCTCTTGTCACACAAGCCAACTACAGGGTACTGCAGCTGAGAGACCTCGCTGGCACGTCTGTCAGGTTACGAGCCTCGTGCGGTAAGGGAACTACGACAAAGTCACATAGCGTCCGCAACGCAACCTTCTAACTATCTGCAACGAGGATATGTGCCGTTCAGTGGGAATGCGGCCGAATTCCCGGGCTAGGTGACCCTGACGAGATCCTTACTGTCTGAGGCTGGCTTGCATAAGATTCTGTCTGGCGCGGAGACGGCTCCCGATCCTCTGAAAAAGGGAGCGACCTCTGCAGCTACTTCCGCGCACGAGAGAGCCGTCCTCAAATTCCAAGAGAAGAACGGCATGTTGTACACGCGGTTGCTGCTGGCCACGTCGGACGACCCGGACGGATGTTCCAGCCCAGCTTCGCAGGTAGTACAGCAGTACGGACCTGTCGGGGACGAGGAGTATGGTGACGGACGAGCTGTGTTCGTAGCTCTTGACAAGAAATCCACGGGAAAGTGTCTGACCATGATGACGGTTGAGGCATCCACGGCCGTGCGTTGAACACTGTTACGCACGGAGGTGCACGTGGTTTCCGCAAACGCGGTGGACGCGGCGGACGCGGCGGTCGCGGCGGTCGCCGAGGATGTTGGATGTACTCACAGCATTGACAGATTATTGCAACCGAGGAACGTTCCGAGAAGATGGAGCGGGGAATTTTCGGGGTTCCGCAGTTGTGGTATATTGGGGGAATGGTAGGACCATCTTTGCCACATATTGTTGTTTCCTGGGTATACGTGCCTGCAACGGTGTTGACCACGTGCCCTTGGATAATTTTCGTCTTCCTTTTCCCGGCTATCACGCTCTGGGCTATCACGCCCGTGTCCACACATATCCACCGGCTATCACACTGCCAGGCTTTCACGCCTCTAGGTTATCACGTCATCACAACAGCTATCACAGCACCAGCTTCAACACATCAGAGCCATCACGCTCCGGAACATCACAGATGCGACGGGTTACCACATCCGCGGGCAGTTTACTGCATTTTATCCTTGCCGGCAAACTCGCCGCGCAGTTCTTGTATTTTTTTATTTTTCTTATGTGACACAACGAGTCCATCTCTATCATAGAAAAGAGTCATAAACAGATTAACAATGGAATCATAGCGTCAGAGAAAACTACCTGTATGTCTACGATTTCCCAGGCAGCATATAGGGACATCTCCCCTGCGGGTAACAGGCTCAACAAATCAGTTTGGTAGCTGTCTTGTGTTTATTTTTGCCGTCTACAACTGCGCCGGGCGCACAAAGCTACTCAACAGAGGAAATGGCGGCAAAACTGCGAACGGTTCGACCAGCTCGGACGGGAACAACAGCAACAACGGCGGCGGAAACTGCGGAGGAGCCCGCGCGGGAAATGCGCAGGGCGCACGCGGGAATGATCGCGGCAGCCAAGCCTCTGGGGGGAAAGGTGCGGGAACGCACAAGGGATNGCAAAACTGCGAACGGTTCGACCAGCTCGGACGGGAACAACAGCAACAACGGCGGCGGAAACTGCGGAGGAGCCCGCGCGGGAAATGCGCAGGGCGCACGCGGGAATGATCGCGGCAGCCAAGCCTCTGGGGGGAAAGGTGCGGGAACGCACAAGGGATGTTGCCGGTACTGTCATAACTCCACCGAGCATGGGTGGTACGACTGCCCGCTTCGCCTGAGGAACGAGGCTGAGGATGCCAAAGAAAAGGCGCACACCACAGAGGACTCCACCACGCAGGCATAGTTCACGCGGGTAGAGGTGGCCGGCGATGAGCTTGAAGAATTCGCCATCGCTTTCGGTGATGACGCCCAGGAGTTGAAGGCGCCTGCTGCGGCGCTGCCAGAGGAGCGCGCTGTTGACGAGGACCCGGTTCAGGATACGCCCGTGGCACTGCCGGATCGTCTCTTCATCTACGACCCGCAGGCACTACAGGTGCCTGCTGCGGCACTGCCAGAGGATCGCGCGCTGAAGTCGAGCAGGTGCACAATGCTCCTATGACGGCGCTGCCGGATGGCCTCGTCGTCTGCGACCCGCAAGCACTGCAGGTGCCTGCTGCGGCGCTGCCCGAGGAGCGCGCTGCTGATGAGGACCCGGTTCAGGATACGCCCGTGGCACTGCCGGATGGTTCCTTCATTTGTGACGCGCAGGCACTGCAGGTACCTACTGCGGTACCACCAGCGGAGGGTGTGTGGCTCGAGATCGACCAGCGGAGCGCCCGGCTGGAGATCAGCAGGCGGAGGATGCGTATGAGACTACCGAGATGGAAGGGTACACCAGCGTGTTTCAGGTGGAGAAGAGGGGAGGTGACTACTCTCCTAGAAGCGAGAGGCGGTTCCTAAGAAACTTCACCGCGCCCAAGCTCTTCGTTAGCATGTCTGCCTTTTGGCAGTCAGTTCCGATCTTCTTCACGTCCACTACCTTGAACGAGNCGGTTCAGGATACGCCCGTGGCACTGCCGGATGGTTCCTTCATTTGTGACGCGCAGGCACTGCAGGTACCTACTGCGGTACCACCAGCGGAGGGTGTGTGGCTCGAGATCGACCAGCGGAGCGCCCGGCTGGAGATCAGCAGGCGGAGGATGCGTATGAGACTACCGAGATGGAAGGGTACACCAGNCTAACGAAGAGCTTGGGCGCGGTGAAGTTTCTCAGGAACCGCCTCTCGCTTCTAGGAGAGTAGTCACCTCCCCTCTTCTCCACCTGAAACACGTTGGTGTACCCTACCAACTCGGTAGTCTCATACGCATCCTCTGCGCCACGTGCCAACCACAGGGTACTGCAGCTGAGAGACCTCGCTGGTACGTCTGTCATGCAGCAGCGGTCGAACGTGCAGTTGTGACGTATGTGCATACACGAAAGCAGCTGCAACTTGACGGACGTGCAGCTGTGAAAACTAACCATCACGCGCTCGACACATGCTGCTTGTCTGAGATCGGTGGATACAAAAGGTAGGCGAGGGCACGGCTTGTGGTGTTTGATTCGACCCGTCCAACAGCGAGAGCCTCGATTCTTCTCGGGAGGCCCTCTCTGTTATTTCCCAACCCTCAGAGATGATAAAGCATTGGGACAACACACCACAGCTCTTCGTTTGTCGGTCATTCTTCAATCAGGACCCAGGACCGATCTCCACGAGACACGACACAACCCACAGCATAGTTGTCGTTGCCGAATATAGTCTTCGCATAATCTAGTCTAATGTAGCAACACAAACAAGGGGCCCTCCAAGTGGAAACCGTAGTACAACACCCCCCCAACCAAACTTGATGCATGGACGCGAGGAGTATAGCCAATTTGCACCGGCCGCTTGCAGCAGTCTACTGCTGTATGGGATTTAGTGTGTTCTATATATACTCTTCATTTTATATACGTAGGCTAAGTGTCGTACTCTGAAACCCGATGAATACCGGGGTATATACGTTTACCACCCCCTCGCGGACGAGATTGACGTGTAGCCTGGGGGTTTTCCTTGGTTTCCACGGGGAGGGCCCCTTGAATAGACTCCACACATGAACCTATACGTCCAACGTACACGCGCATCATTCATGAAACGCACTGCCACGACATGTGCTCTAGTTGTACCCATTGCTGGCATGCGGTCAACCAGGTCCTCATAAGCAACATGTTTGCTGTTCACCCCCACCTTGTTCCCATTTGACGACGATGACGTGCTAGGCAATACTTCAGCAAGCGTGAGATACATCGTCTGAAGGACTCGGGTGCCTCTGCACGAGATCGCGCTTGCCGTACAATCAAGACACCTTCCAAGGCATTGCTGCCTGAGAACAGTCGTTTTGGACGAAATGGACCACTCCCCGGGTC
Source organism: Ectocarpus sp. CCAP 1310/34 (assembly GCA_902602495.3). NCBI lineage: Eukaryota > Phaeophyceae > Ectocarpales > Ectocarpaceae > Ectocarpus > Ectocarpus sp. CCAP 1310/34. The sequence continues at coordinate 48,984 of CACKRE030000047.1, read as the reverse complement.
GACCGGGCAATGACGGAGGGCAAACCCAGGTTGCAAGTGCCGCCGCTTTTCCCGGTGGAGGTATGTTCTGTAGCAAATTGCCACACCTTCCTCTAGGTCACCACCCCCTACTTCGGTTGTGGGCGTACAGTAGAGCTTTGCGGGGTGTATCGTACGCAACTTATATTGCAAGCAATTTGTAGAGCACACAGTTCCCTGGCGTGTAGAGTCAATAGCGGCTGTCCTACTGATTCAACGGGCAGAAGCAGTAGTTTTTGGCATACCTTGCCTGGCCACGCACCAATCGCCCTTGAAGCCAGACGACCTGTTTTACTGTTTAATGCGGATCTCGAGAATGGAATCAAGGAAGACGAAACACTCGTGAGTCTACCTCTGAATAGAGTCCATCGAGAGGCGTCTTCTCGTAACCATTCGACGTTGATGGCAGGTGTTGGGAGCGTGATACTCTTTCTTCGATTTCCGTACGCACCACTCGGCAATTCTTTAGCATTGTAGGAATAATCCCTTATCATGGATGTTGTGCCTCACACTGGACGCGAGTTTGGCGTGTTTCGGAGATTTAATTTCCGCCATACAAGGCTACGTCCCTGTCAGTGACGGCACTAGTGTAGCACGCAGCTCTAAGACAGGTTCGGCAACAAGAACTAGAAGAGTGTCCTCTTTGGCAACTTTGCGAGTACTCGAGCTTCAAGTACCAGCCCTACCCCAATCCCCTGCCACAAGATCGATGCCACTTGGTTTTTCCACTTTTGCACGCAATGCCGTTGCACGGTCGCAGATGGCAGCCGATGTTTGGAAGCCTCTGACGTGGCCATCAGCCATGCCAGCGACGACGAGACGTGGTACACGTCGACGAACAACTCCAGCTCGCATCCTTGCGGCTCTGCACGGCTTGCAGGAACGTGTCCACGCTGCACTTGGTGCACGAGGACGCGCCGGCTCGCCTCTGGGCTAGTGGCACCACCGATGAGGCCACAGGGAGCAGTGGCAAGAGGATGAAATCGGCGCGAGTGCCGGGCTTCCGACCGAGCAAGGTGACGTGGGAGCTGCCCGCTTCGTCGCTGAACTGTACCGGAGACGTGTTCGCTAGAGTGGCGCATCTGAACTGTGGCGATTTTTTGAACGAAAACCTCGATAAGTTGGTGTGGCCACCATCGCTATGTCGGCTGACTTGTAGGTGGGACTTCGACCGCCAAGTTAACCGCGTCAAATGGCCCAAGACCCTTCAACAGCTTGAATTCGGGTACGACTTCAATCAGCCGATCGACAATGTTTCATGGGCAGTGTCACTCCTCGACCTGCCGTTCGGGAATAGCTTTAACCGGCCGATTCACGGGGTCAAATGGCCGCCCTCGCTGCGACGTCTCGCCTTTGGAGAGAAATGTAACCAGTCGATTGAAAGGGTGTTGTGGTCAACGTCACTGCGAGAGCTTCCCTTCGGGCGTGATTTCAACCAGCCCATTGAAAGCATCTCGTGGGCATCATCGCTGGAACAGCTTACCTTCTTCAAAAAAATATTGAGAGGCAGCAACTTCAACCAGCCAATTAACGTCAAATGGCCACCGTCGCTGCTACGCCTCGTGTTTGGACACGTATTTAACCAACCGATCAAAATGGTATCGTGGCCAGCGTCACTGGGGGAGCTCACCTTCGGACGCGAGTTCGACCAACCCATTGACAGTATCTCGTCGGCGTCATCGCTGGAACAGCTCGTCTTCGTAAGCAGCCACTTCGATCAACCCATCGCCGGAGTAGTGTGGCCGACCTCCCTCCAGAAGCTTTCGTTCGGGAAAGCGTTCAACCAGTCCATCACCGGCGTAGTGTGACCAAACTTGCTGCGACATCTCTATATGGGGAACTGTTTCGAGCAACCGATCGATGGCGTCAGGTGGCCAGAATGCCTGGAGAATCTCTGGTTTTGCGGCCGGAAAGTTCTTCCAGCGAGGGCGTGTTCTTCTATGATGGACGAGGAAAACGTCTTTTCTGTAGGGTTTCACAGGGGAGAGGTTTAGTTCGCGTTGCTTCAGGTTGATCGCATGATTTACACGTTGGCCTTTCTGAGTAGCTGTCCGACTATGTATTTGGGGGATAAACGTTGTCGTCGGTGTGAGTGCGCGGTGACTTCAAGACGATGTTGGGTTCGTCGGCTCAACTACCTGGTGAACTACCCGTTGACGACACACCCGTTGATGCTTGTTGCACGCGAACTGCGGGATAATCGCGGTTTTTCGCCGGCGCATGCTCTTTGAACGCCCTGTGGGCTTCCTCCGTCAGCTGGACTCCAGCGAATACGTCCTACCTCTGATTGAGTGCATCCCACCTAGCGACTGCACGCAAAGTACACTGATTCTTGCTAGGAACGCTTCATCTGGTGTATTCCGTATGTTGGAGGTGCCCGGCGCTTGTTGACACCGCTTCACATGTTTGTGGTGTCACCAACCGGCAGTTGTTGTAATAGTAGCTTCCCGTGTCCATGAGTAAACAGAAGACGGCGGCGTGCACACTACAGTGTGACGTCCTGAGGCGTGGCCACCCCTGAACACGGCCAAAAATAAACGGGCCTTTGCGTAACCCCACTGCAACTCCACTGTCCTACTTTAGCACTTTAACAGACGACGGAAGACTGCTGCAACGTTTGCACATGGTACTGCGACACCTGCTGCTCTCGTTCTCGCTTCAACTCTGTGCAATCAAAGTGCGAGTGAGCCTACCTAACCGGCCGAAGCCTCCTTGCTGTTTGTAGCAGCGGAGTCAAGCAGCCAACTAACCCGTGCAGATCACATCTGCTTGACTGCAACTTACCTGCAATTACGCTTGGCTCAACGCCTACAGCCCACTCTGCTCTAATAGCTGCTCTATTAATAGGAAGTGTGCGAAGCAGGCCCGAGTCACCGGTGGCATTGGGACCACCGTGCCTTCAACAACCAACCCTACATTGGCGTGCCGAGAGGACTGCCATTAGGATACAGTAGTGGCTTTTTCTCTGTTGCTGTTCGGGACACAACCGCACGATATAGCTTATCATTATCAGATCCAGATTGGTATTTGACAAGACAAAAAACGCAACATCCATATCATGAACGGACAAGACTGGAATAGCGTGACGGACTGGCATCTCAAGCCTCTGCTGCAACCATCGCGTCCCAATAGCCCCATTCTGGCAAAAGCATGTTGTAGGCTCCGGCGCACCCTCAAAAACTCTCGCGTATTGCGGTAAATCCCACAGATCATCAACTCATGACCCGCAACAGATCTACTAAATACTTTTCGCCAGTTCAGATCCAGTAAGGGTTCATTTCAATTTAGTACCGCTGCACATACTGTCGATTCTGCAGATGGTATTGATTCTGCCAATGACTTGAACCAGCCAGTTGGAAAGCTGATTCCACCTTCGGACCTTGGCACAAACAACGTTGTTCGAACCGATGGACCACATTTTCCCTTGGACGTCCGCGCTTACTCGACAACATCAAAGCGTACCTGCCACGCGAGCCAATCAAGAGCGTCAACGGAGAGCTTGGTGATTAAGTGATTTAAGATGACTGTTGGCAATTCGTCGAACACATTGACAGTCGACCATGTTCACTTGCCGACAAGAGTGAGGCGACGACAAAACCTGAACAGGAATGGTACTCCATGCTACGCCCTCACGTACTAGTTCATCTGGTTGAGTTTCTCGACATTTCCAAGACCGCTCAACAACTTGTTCCGAGTGACTTGACGTATGTTACCCGGGTGGTACGCAATTCATCGTCGGAAAGCTTTGTTGCTCGTGGAAACACGTGATGGAGCACAAAGTCGCGCCTCAATACTTTTGGTATGAAGGGACATCCACCAATACGAATCACGGTACGCACGCCAGGGGGACCCCGCGGACTGGACGAAAGAAGCACCTATATATATTCATATTCCCCTCGCGCGAGCAGATCCTGATTTCCGGCAACATCTTGTGCTGTATCTTCGAGGAAATATCAGGCCATTATTTTCCACAACAAATTGTTGCTTTCACAGGTTCGGCTTGGCACCAAACCTCGATTCCTCCCGTCCATGGGGTTCGAACGGAGGTCTTCATTTGAAAACCCTGGTCCAACGTCCTCTTTTGTCACTGGGCAAATTCCGAAACATTCTTCAAAACAATTTATTGGAAGCGAAATACCAAAAACCGTTACACCCGGCTGGCGTGTAATTCAAGGAAGGTTTACGGCAAAGCTCGGGAGGGACGCCGAAACGCCAATTCCAGGCTCGGCAAAACCCGCACGGAGACCAACAGTAAACCGGCGAGTAGAAGCACTCCCCGTCGACCGGTTTCATAGCCCGAATGTTCCACAAATCACTCCCCGTAGACCGGTTTCATAGCCCGAATATTCCACAAACCACTCCCCGTAAACCGGTTTCATAGCCCGATTGTTCCACAAATCACTCCCCGTCGACCGGTTTCATAGCCCGATTGGTCCACAACCAAGACGGTGCCTCTCCCCAAGAGGGCGGATTTGGACGCGATCTCGTCGAGAGTGTTCCTTGCGTACGCCGGTCGGCTTTCGCTCCCTCCCGGTTCACGGGCATTCGAGCCATGAAAGCCAGTCTAGGACGGTTGCGATCGCGCGCCGTCTTCCGGGCACGAGTGCCATCACGCACCAAACCAAAACCTGCTTCGATCTTGTGCGCGGATTCCAAGATGCGGCCGACTGTGTACGCTTGGTAAATGCTAAGGCCCACAACCCCCCCCCGATCAAGCCGAGGGTTGATTGAGTTGCATGCGTTCTCGAGTGTTGCTCCTGAAAGGAGGGCGGAAGCACCCAATGAACGCGTGGAAACATGTTCTCTCCGAAGCGGTTCGTCAATGACTCTCTCTTTCCCGGGTACTGTGGAGATCATACCGCAGCGCTCGATCTGCCAACCCGTACGGGGAGACCTCGGCACCCTCGTTGCAGCTGTTGACATGCCGAGATACGGCAGCGACGTGCAGCACGATCGGCGCAGACCGCGGGGACTGCGCGGTGTACAAGCTACAGCGAATCTGGGTGGTAAGGTGTCTCGCACCTGTGACACGTCGCCTTCGACGCCGACGAGCCAATCCCCCGGTTCGGTGACCTCGATCAGCTTCGTGGCCTTCTTTTCTATCAGGTACCCTCGTACCCTGCTAGCCACGTGATCAGCCCCAGTCCCGCGCCAATACCAGCAGCACACGGGACAAACAAGAAGAACACAGCGGTCGGAAGGGGGACGAGTTCATCGCGCGTTAGCTCGGAACATACGGGGCACACACGCGACGGATGGTCTTCAATATAGGAGGGCCGGCTAGCATCGGGATCCGAGGATCACACCAAGACCATACGTTAGGTCGAATAAGGGCTGCTACACCAGCACAGCGGTGGTGGCAAACCCTCTTCCCCGGCTGTCACCTCATGGAGGGGGATCACCTATCCCCCCAAGCAAAAACTACGGCAGCCTCTCCACGATACCCCAAGGCCGTCACTTCATCGAGGAGATCACCACCGATCCCCCGAGCAAAAACGACGGCAGCCTCTCCACGAAACCCCAAGCCTATTATCGTCGGCCTTGAAAACCGTATAACACAACACGGAGGACAGATTACGCCCCTCGCGCACACACCCGGGCAATCAACACGCACACTTCACTCCCGCTTGCAGACCAACCCACACACCGTCAGTTCACCAACCCCCCTCATCCCCAAAATCAAATTGCCGGCTTGCACGCGGACGGTAACGTGTTCCTCCGAACCACCCCACCCACCCCGCCTCACCTATCCTCCTCCGAAACCTGCGACAAGTCTTCCGGGAGGGGGACCATCACCCAACCCTCGTTCGAGACCTTCAGCCCCCGCACGGACACCCTCGCGCCGGGGGCCGCCTTGATCACCAGAGCCCCGTCCAGCTCGAGCCCCTCGAGGTGAAGGCCCTCTCCCTCTAGCACGAGGGTGCTGGCGAACACAAAACAAACAGCAACGTTGGAGGTTTTTCACGGAGGGCGGAAGACTAAACTAGTACGTGCGGAATGGGCAGGGGTCTACGTTCCGCGATAAATGTCGAGCCCTAGATTTCGCGCCAGCCGGGAGACAGTAGCGTCAGCGGCGGATTGTAAGGTCGGGTCGAGTGGTTCTTGTCATAGTTGAGTGGTGCGAGGAACGCCTCACAACAAACGTACAAAACCTACCCCGTGTGGAACGAGCACACCCGTTTCGAAAACACCGGGGGTGGCAGGACAGACGGGGGGCGGCGGGGGATACAGGGCGACATACCCGCCGTCATCCTGTGATGATCTTGCGTAATATGACAATGCCCTACGCATAGCAGTGTTGATCGTGGCGGAGAGAGACATTGGTGTGGAGTTGGGACTGCTGTCACAAGTCAAATGCACGGCGCAAAAACCAAGGGAAACTTATAAAGTCTGATTTTCAAGGCCTGCTTGACTCGACGTCGCTGCCAACAGCACACTGATGATAAACCCCACACAAAAAATTTAAGAGTTCTCCCGCAACAGCCACCAAAAAAGTGGATCAACCCGCAACAGCAGCAGCTGTGCGTGGCAACAGACCTCCTCGAGGAGATCTTCACCCCTCGGCCAGCCTTCGCGCGGAGGTCCGCCGTGCTCGTCGCGAAGGACGGCTCGAGCACAACCCGCGGCCCCATGGAGAGCGGCACTCCCGCGAACTCTACGTCCTCGGGTTCGCCGACCTCGCACCCGGCGGCCTGCGGGAGGGAGAAGTTCGTACGAGGCGAGAGGATTACGAACCAGCGCTGCCGCAGACTCGTTACCTCTAGATGTGTGCCTGTTTCATACTAGATTCCGATTTGCGTATGTTCATTATGGCGGTGTATTCGGGTTTGGCTGCTGTGAAAGACGAGTGCATGCAAGACGTTGTACAAATAACCCCGGAAACATGTATTTTTTTGGTCCGCCGAACTACTGCACAATCCTCTGAAACCGGATACAACCATGTAGTCGGGGCGGGACGCAATACGGTGGAGGGGCAGGGAAGGATGAACACTCACATAGCAGGCAACGTCCATATTTGAGGTAGAGAGCGACCTCGGGTGTTCTGTCGGTGCCAAGAGGTTTCAGCCGGAAAATATAGGGCAAACGCCTTGCAAAGTCCGCCAGTAGGTCGACACTTCCATCGTGTTATTGGGGAGAACTGACATCACAGGGGGTGACAAAACTATTGGATCCGATCGGGAAAAACCCTTCCCTGCGGTAACGTGTTTGCCCTAGTGCTACACGACGTATTGCTCGGGAGCTCTCCGGCTGTGCTTTGGCCAAGACTGCTTTGGCAGGAAACGAACAGCGACTGCGGCACACCAGGCACAAATACACACAACCGTTTCCTCAACGCCCACAGCTGAGATGGGCACAACCGCCTTGCCTAGCAAAGCCTCCACCAACACCAACACATTTTCGAACCACAACAACGCCACCCTCAAGCAGCCAACGCCCCGGCTGCCACTGACCATCTGCAGCCGCCGCGCCGCCTGGGCGTAAAACTCAGACTCAGCGCTTGAAGCGGTCCCCGGGGGCACGCCGTCCGCCGCGGCCGCCGCCGCCGATTCTAGGTCGTTCTTGGCCGGCGAGAACGTGAGCCACTTGTCGAAAGAAGTGAACCCGATNGGGGGGGGGGGGGGGGGGGGGGGGGGGGGGGGGGGGGGGGGGGGGGGGGGGGGGGGGGGGGGGGGGGGGGGGGGGGGGTCGTCAGCCACAAAATAGGAAAAAGAAGTCGGGCAGGGTACAGCTTCAGACTCCCCAAAAAAGATGTTATTGCCGTGTCTGGGGAGGGGAGGGGAGGCAGATCGGGCCTCTGCAACATCCGGAACGTCATAAACAGAGAAGTGGAATTGCTGGGCGTGGAGGATCACCGCTTCGAGCAGGATCGTGTAACCGACGAACGACTAACCTGGACGTACGCCCTAGGCCTTCCCGCACTATAATATGACCTGACACAGACTGTAGAGGCACAGGAATGCCAAGACTCATCGCAGCGCTCAAGGGCAATGCACTTCAGCTAGTGCACCCCCCTACAGTACACACACACCAAGGAAAATCCTCTCTGCCAAAAAATACTCCCGGGACACGCACAGCGACTAGGTCAAACTGGGCCATCCATCTCTCTCTCACTAACAACTACCTTGCAACGATCGATCGCACACTGGGCGCGCTCAAGAGGGCAGCGAGTCTGATGACCGAGTCCGTCGGTCGGGCAACGCGGCTGTACGTGTACCTTCGCAGCGTCGCCCAGTTCCTTGGACATGAGCTTGGGGAAGTCCTGCATCATGCACTCGAGCCGGGTGGGCTTCTTAAACTCCGTTCGGCTGCCGGCCTTATACTTGGGGTTGACGAACTCGACTACCACCCCCTCGTCCTCTCCCTTCAACACCTGGTGTATTCCAAACGATTGGACGCGCGATTGGAGCGGAGCGGCGGTGCAGCAAAGCACGAACGGCCACGGGAGGGATGGGTGCCACTAGAGAATGCTCATGGCCCCTCTTCGCAACCTCACTCCTCTCGGGGACTATCTCCCTCTTGGACCGCCACGCCTCATGCCATGACGCACGCTCTCAACACACCGAGGTCGGTCGGCGAGGGCACCCTATTTGGCTGCTGTCCGCAGACCGGGCATATTGCACTCCAATGAGACTAACCCCCCGCCCGAAACGAGGCGAAACCAAGGTCACAAACAATCACACGCACGCATCCAACACGAACACACCCAAGAAGGAGAGGGTGCATTGTACGTTTTACACCACAGCTTTTCGCCGTTGCTGCCAACAACGCCCCAGTCCATCAATCCCCTGATACAATGCATGCGCAACAGCAAAAAACAGCTGGTGCATGACGGGGCAACAGCCGCGGCTCCCGGGCTGCTGAGGAAGACCAAAATTACCTTGAGGTAGGGCTCGAGCATGAAGACGAGATTGTTGGTGTTTCCCGGGAAAGGTGACAGTCCCGTGTCCGGGTCGTTGACGTCCCCCTCTGGCGAGACCGTCGCTCGAAGGATTGGATCCAGCTGGTTGTACTCCACGTTGATGATCAACGACGTTCTTGTCGCGGTTTTGTTCGCGGGAGGGAGAGAGACGGGG
>CACKRE030000046.1:227711-246698 GCA_902602495.3 Ectocarpus sp. CCAP 1310/34 | reverse complement strand
ATCAGCGTGACCGGTTCAATCTGTCCTGCCTTGGTCTTGTCTTGGAAGTGCGGCCGTTGGAATCCTCCGTGATAGCGACGGTTTTCTATATTTTGGGTGTTAGACAACGGTTTTTGTTCTGGTTGGCCGATTTTCCCTCGAGCCTGTTGTTGTTTTGAGTCCCTTTGGTAGATCAGGGGTATCCATGCCCCACGTTAGGTTTGCCATTCGCGTGCACACCGGGGAGGGTGGTCGTGTGTTTGGATACGGACTGGTTAGATCTACCGGCAACAGCAGAGGGCACGCAGATGGGGCATACGTACACCTTGAAATGGTTGCATGTGCGGGGACCCCTCGAACTCCAAAGAGTGCTTCACTTCTCCCTACTCCCCTTGCGTGTCTAATACAAGAGATAAAACGTCTTCCCCTTCCAAGTAAAGGACATATACGAACAGTGAGCAAATCGCTGTGTTGCCCCAGTCGTCGTAAAAGCGGTTTGCGCACGCGATTTGGTTTCTCGACCATGCGTCTCAATCGCCCACAGGAGGAGTACACGGAGGCATTTTCGCTGTTGGGGAGGGCCCTCAGAATCAGTACCATGAAGTTTGGAGATAACCACCCGGACACGGCTGGTACTCGGAGTGACCTGGAATTTGTGCGAGAGGAGGTTCGTGCACGCTTTGGGCCGTCTTGCAGGCAAGCCTCGTGCGGGACGATCGCGCGAAGGCCTGGCACTACCGCTGAGAAAACCACGTTCGATGTTCGTTGCAGGTGGGTATGAAGACGAGGTGGAAGAAGCTGGCTGTGTTAGCAGTCATTGCCGACTCGATGAAGAAGACAGGGGAAAAGCTCCCATGACCGCAGCAAGTGTAACGTGGCGTGGCATGCCATGCTCACGTCCACGGCGACCGACCGCCTGTGGTGTCGAACAATTCTTGCAAATTTCGTTGTTGTTGGCGATGATGACCCGCCATGGGTTATTTTTGTAGGGTTGGGTACTGGCGCTGCGCGCCAGAAAAAAGTATACTGGCTGCGTCAGCAGCCAGTAAACTGGATCCGATCAGTACACTGGTGGCGCGGCGAAGCCGCGCGGTCGCGGCTGCGCCGCGNAGAGCAAAAAAAATGAGTGATTTTGGCCCATCTGACAGAGGCACTATCGCGGGGAAAACGATAGAAAGTTCGAGTTCAACGACTGAATTTGTTGGTTTTGGACATGAGGAAATATTGAAACATTATAATATTACTCCCAAGCAACCAAGTGGCATCCATCAGTTGGGTTGATGAGCGACGCTATCGTATACCCCCTGCATCATCAGCACCACTGCCGGGGTCTGCAGCAGACGGCGAGCTGGCAGGGGAGACTACAAACCTGTCCATCGTTGTATGGTCTCCCGACCTCTGTGGCGTGTTTGGTAGCTAGTGTTTGACGTGTGGCGGTGTGTCTCTCAGAGGAGGTCTGAGTATATGGGTTTCCGCTGGTTCTTGAGGCGTAATACAGAGGAAATCTGCGAATATAAGAATGTACTGGAGTACTGGCTGCGTCAGCAGCCAGTGCATATGCACTGCCAGTGCATAGCACTGGCAGTACGTACTGGTTCAGTACCCAACCCTATATTTTTGGCATTTATTTGTACTCTTGTGATCAGCTCTTGTTTTCGCTTCTGGGCGTGTCATTCATTGTAGGGACCATCCTCCCTTCCAAGGGCATCGTGTTTCTTAGCCGTGAGGCAAGGTGGCGAAAAATCATCCATGCGCAAGGATAGTCTTGTGAGGCTGGAATTGTAAAAACATCACGTCACATGACTCAAGTCTTGTATGTACGTGATTTTTTGTAGTGGTGAACGAATCCCCCAATTTTAGGGGAAACTTTTGTTTGCTTGTCTGTATTTTGAAAAGGATGCAGTTTCGTTGTCACGAACACGCTCTCTCCCTCTTGCATTCTCGCATAAGTTTCGGGTTTGTTGCATGGTGGTGATGCGCCCTGTATTATTGTGTTTCTTTAATGTTGGATCACGATCACGAGCGAGTACAGTGCAGTGGTGCCATGGCGTTGTTCTGGAGGTACACTGTTGAGCAACAGTTGGACTTTGTGAAACCGGCTGGTTGGCATATGTTGGGTACGGTTTGGTCGCGCCGAGCGTTAGATAAGAAGAGCTGCTGGGGCAGAGAGGAGAAGGTAATATATCAATGGTTTCGTCGAGCCGTGTTGTGGGCAGACAATGAGACATGAGAAGCAACGGCGAAAGACAGCTGCTAGCTTCCGTCTTGCCAGAAATATGGCGGGAGATTGCGTGCGCGGGGCGAGTGAGATTCGCGGGCTACAGCCGATGGCGACTTTAATATTTCCATGGTTTGTCGGTTTTTGCCATTTTCGAGCGCGGGGGCGAGATCAGGACAAGAACTAAAGCTCACCACCGAACAGTGTTCTTTGCACATGCTGTGCAGAAATGGACGGCCAAAAATATTCTATCGTACATACGTCAGCTTCGTCGTAACGCTGATATGTCTACAACGCAACGCCCTACGACGAGGGGCAGTCGTTTGCTACCCTCCCGGTAGCTCCCTCCCCAAGCACCAGCCGACGCGAGACACGGCCAGATTTATTCCTACCTGGCTGATGGCGCTTACCGTCCAAGAAATTTCGGCTAACCAGAAATCAGCGGCACCCCATGGTGACCAATTGGAACACCGACTTAACATCTTTATCACCAACGGTATGTGAGCGAACAGAGGAAACCGTGCCTCGCAACGTCGAGCCTTCCACTGTAGTTGGGCCGGCCAAAACTTGTTGCAAGAGTGGCGTCAAACACTGAACGCAGGACACTCCACCATAACATGTAGCCTTTGCACTCCCAACGACGCGACGGTAAGAAGACCTTGCATGTTTCTGAAATCGGTATGCCACACATCATTTGAGAAGGAGCATAATTTTCCAGATGAACACTGGCAAAAGTTGGAGCGAAATCGCTTCGTGGCTGTACACCAAAACAGCAGAACCATGCCGACAACAGCGACACAATCCTTACCTACAGCAGCAGCCTACCCATCGCGCCAGACCCCCGCCCTACGAAAAAGTGCCCCACCCTCCAACCACCCGAAACTGGTCTACCTCCTCCTCCTCCTCCTCCTCCTCCTCCTCCTCCTCCTCCTCCTCTACCTCCTCTTCATACGCTTCGAATCCACCCTCTCCATGCACGTCGCCGCCATCCCCTGGGCTCATCCGACTACGCGTCGTCTCATCTCCCGGGGCCCCCTTCCACCTCCCGCTGCTGCTTTCTCCGGCGCCATTCCGCGGAAAGAAGGACGGACCGCTTCCTCCCCCACCGCGACCGGCTCTCTCTACCGCACTTCTACCGCCTTCCACCGCTTCTTCTACCCAGGAAGAAGCCTCAACGGCGCTAACCTTGGTGCCGGCGAAAACTTCGCCTTGGGCGGCGGCTTGGGCTGCCTCGCGGCTCGTGGCTGTGTTGGGAGACTCACCGTGGGGCTGCCCCTGCTGTCGCTGCCGCCATTCTACCGAGTCTGCAGTACGGGAAGTCGAAGGTGCCGGGCGCGATGATTGCACAGCGAGCGTCGGTGCTTCTGCTGCAAATGGCGTGCTTGCAGCGCTGCTAGGCGGGAGAAGGGCGTTCGGGTGTTGGAGGAAGGAGCGTCGTAAAACGAACGGTCGCGAAAAATAAGCGGGTAAATTACAGGGAGGGGGGGGGAGCATCCATTGACTCAATCAAGAAAAGCGTGCCACCACGCATGTACCGCAATGGTAGAAAGACGCGTGCCGAAACTAGAAACTGTGTGCAGCCTTGATCTTGACAGTTGGATGCATTGTTACTCTGTGCGTAAAATACAAGTACGGGAAGTCTTTCCTTGTCGGGTTTCAAGCGACGACACGCTCGTGGCCAGAAGGGAAAGGCGAAGGACTGAATACCTCCAAGCTTGCTCTACGGCAGTACTTGTTCTCTGCTGGCGGGGGTTCCAAACCTAGGAAATGGCTGGGGTTCCAAGCCTAGGAAACGAAGTCGGAATCTCCAGGAGGTTGGGAAAGATGCTGGGCAAACAAATCTCCAACAACGGATGACCACGAGTCACTCCGTAGCTCAACCAAGCCACGGCCACACTGAACCACCGTGGTGGCATCATGCTCTCAATTTCCTGGCCTCTCTTGTTTTGCAACACCGGTTCTCGTAGACTGGGTGGTGGGTGGGAAGCATCCCGCTAAAGGTGCCGCTCTAGTCTTGCTCACCTGCGACCCACGCCGTTGGACGGCTTGACTCTAGCCCAGGACACCCTCAGCTCTGCGCCAAGGCTCAACAACTTCGTTCCTACCAACTTCCCGCTCACGACGCCTCCCCTCCGGGTATCCACTACCATTCTCCCAACATCTCCTCTTTCCCCCTCGCCGGCGCCAGCAGCAGCAGCAGCAGCAGCAGCAAATCGCGACAAGAGGCGTTCGGATGCTCCTCTTCTACTCGAGGTTTTCGACGTTGGTGTGGGAAGCTTGTGGCCTGGGGACGCTTCTTCCCAGTCCCCGGTCATTTCATCGTCGCCGTCGTCCCGCCCGGCCCTGCGCGGCAGCTGTAGCACCCCGCGAGCGTGATCCACCGCGGCGGAGAGCTGATCGCTCTGCAACACCGCGCCGGGAAGGATCTGGTAATTTTCGTGGGCGGACATGCCACGGCATGTAGAGTGAGGACGCAAGGCGCAAAAGGGGAGTGAGAGGGCGGGATAAAGTCAGCGACATCGCTTATAGATAGGCATGCATGCCCGACGCACCAATGGTGGGAAGGAGGCAGGCAGCAGGGAGTCTACGGTGTGGCCATCACTTGCGACAGCAGAAAGCAGGACCTCCGGACGCTGCAGTTCTTCGGTCACCTTGACGATGCGGTCTCGAACGGTCCGGTGGGGTCTCAGGGAAGAGGGGGCGTCTGCAGCCCCGTCTCTCTCTTCAGGAAAAGCTGCAGAGCGAACCTAAAGCGGGAAGGGGGGAAAAAGACAGACGGACACAAAGTTTAAACAGGTTGAGATCGAAAGCACGTCGTATGCCGTCAAACCAAAAAAAACACTCCGCCACCAGGTAACGGAAGCGGAGAGGGACGAAAACTACGGTCGAAATAGGTTGAAAATTCCAACACACGTGTCGCTAAAATCAGCCGTCCACGGAAGGTACGCGGCACTTGCACCGCGCCCACTTGCTGTAGCACACGCTTTCGCTGCCAGGCTTACCGCCGTGCCAAGCGTCCTGACGGTATCGGCACACAGATCGCACTGCTCCAGGAGCCCTCTGCACAGCCTCGCCGCACCAAAGTCCACCCCTTCGGTTGAACCACCGGGGACAGCAGCACTCCGTCCCCTATTCCGTACGCCTTTCAGGTCCACCGTTTGGGAACACCTCCAGGCAAGGGCTCGCTCCAGTTGGCTCTCTAGCGCCCTAAAAAGCCAACGTTTCGTGTGTTTTCGAATAAAAATTTGACGGCTCCAACCGTCACACGAATAAAAAAGACGCAGGTCTTGTAGCGGGATAAAAAAACATGAACGCGAAACATATTTCGTGTGTGGGTACATTCGAGTGCTGGGGCTATTGCGCATGTTTGGGCTGTCGGCCGCATTCACTACCGGGGATCCTACATGTAGCTGCGCCATGGCGTCATGACCATTCTCGAAACGTCTACGGCCTTCATACAAAGCCTTGGGGGGCAAAGCAGCAAGCCCTCCATCCAACAAGGACGGAGTGAAGGAGGCGTTAGGAAAGTACACAGCAGTTCATGCCAGAAAATTCCCGGAAGAAAGCTCCGTGTGTGCCGTCGTATGTACCTGCACGCCGAGCTCAACAACCACAAACACAAACAATGGCCTCAAGTAGAAGAAGCTAAACCATGTACGTTACCTGAGGGTCTTGGAGCAGCACAAGGTCACGGGCAGCACGCACCGCCGCAGCAGCCTGCCTAGTGCTGTTAGCTCTTCTGTTCCCGCACATGAGTTCCTGTTCCGCCAACGACCCACGAACAAAGACCGAGTGGAACCATCGCAAGGCCATCAGTAGGTTCACCCGGCGGCGAATGAGTCCGAGGGGGGGCGCGGGGCGTGGTTTCTGCCATAAACGAAGGAAGCATCGGTTGTAAAATAGCGTGTTCGCCACTCTGCCAGCATGCTCTGAAGAAGACAACGACAACAGGCAGTGCGAGCTACAATGGCAGACTCCCGTATCTCTCTCCAAAAAACAAAAAAGAACAACATTTTGACCACGCTCTGCATAGACTACAGGTAGTTCGAAGTCTGAGAAACAACCATGCACGGGACAAGCACCCAACACGCAACAGGAGCCATACAGTGTAGTGATCATACGCGTCCGAACCTTTTGTGTCTAACCGACACTTAACGATAGACGGACGGGGAGATCGACAGAGTCACAAAGCGTACGACACCATGGACCCGTGGGGGACAAAACAGACCGCCGTCGCAAAGACAGGGCCAGCAGGCAGGCAAGGCCAAGAAACGACCCCGGCAAAAGGGATTCTTATCCTTTCACGCACCACGCCCCGTTGTACAAGCTCTCGATGCACGCTTCCACCAGGCACTCCAGCACCATGCCGAGGCACTCCAGCTCCTCGTAAGGGCTGCTGGAAACCCCGGGGATGGACCCCCTTGCTCTGGATCCACCTTCAGCGCAGATGACTCCCCTACCCGTCACACAGCTACCTGTCGCGCCGCCTTGGACACTTGATGCTGGGGGTCCCGCCGGTGGTGTTTGCGGCGCTGCCAGGGCGAGGCTTGCAGGCAACAGCTTCACCAAGGTGGCCATGAAGACGTCGAAGTTCTCCTGGGAGAGGACGGGCGTCGGCGTCGGCGTCGGCGGCGATGACGACCAAGAGGAAGAGGAGGGCGTCGCCTTGTGTCTGGCCGACGACGACTGCTGCCTGGAGGCAGGTTCCTCGCTGCCCTTGCAGGTTGGACCTGCAGAGGCGGGGGCGGGGGAGGGCAGGGCGCACGGAGGGCTGGATCAAAATATCTTACGGCTTGGGGAGAGGGGGACGGTACGCGGAGCCGCACGCGCACATGTGTGTTCAAGCCGAGCTGCTTGTCAACTTAGGCGCGCGGCAGCCATTGGTGGAGAGGTGTTCCATGCGTCACAGATTGTCCCATGGTCAAAGATGGGCCCGTGGGGAAACGGTTCGTAAATCACAGCCAACCTCAACGTTGGCCAACTAGAGGAACACGGACGAAAAAAAAAGAAAGGGCTGGGCGAAAAGCTGACCTATCAACGGACCTACCTGTCTTCCCCAGCACGAACGCCTCCACGTCGACCACGGCGGCCGCTACACCCCACGCCCTCCCCATCCTTCCGGACAGCGCCCAGTGCGTCAGGAACGCGTGCTGCAGGAACGGTAGGGCGGGCAAACCGGTCCTCGAGAGCATCGCGGAGGCGTTTCCCATGTGCGGGGGAAACTGTAGCTGTCCCCGGAGACGACTACGAGAGAAAGGGTGTGTGCAAGACATGGGGTGCCATTGGGTAGGGGGGGCAACGGCTGTTCAGAGAGGATGGTGAGAGGTGTGTATCTCGCGAAGCCTGTTCGTGTCAGGCCATCACCACGCCGGACACCCACATGCAGGCCCAAACAGTGATACCGGTGTGAAACAGGCTGGCGGGAGTCTTGCCCACAGACGTGGGGTAAGCTCTCAAACTCGCACCGCGGGCGTGTTCGGCAGACCGATTACAACAAACCATATCTCGAGACTTCGGGTGCCGCGGGAGCGCCCTTATCGCTGACAGAGCTTAGAATACTCCCGCGCCGCCGCCGCCTCCGACCCGCACACGACTCTCGAGAACGCCCAAACAAACTGATAAGAGAACCACACCTGGTGGTACCGCCGTAGCGGTGGAGGTGGAGGAAGAATCGCAGAGAGACAGGGGACGACAGCAGGGACGCTCCCTGCCTGCGAGAAAAAAGGAAGAAAAAAAAAAACAAGCCGGCGAGCGGAAGGGGGAGCAAGGGGATAAACTAGGATGGACGATGTGAATCAATCTTCACTCCGAGCTGTCAGATGCCTGGTGCTCTTCTCATGTTGCCTAGAGAGCAAGGGGTTAACAAAGGTTAAGACAAGAAAATTAAGACTGCCTCTGTTTCAGCCCTTGCGAACGTCCGACATGGCTCCGAACTAGGTGCTCAGCGCGGCCGCTGCTACGCTCGTATGCCGAAGTAGAAGCCACCATGACCGCTGTGCGGCAAACCAACAAATACCCCCGCCATGAACCAAAAACAGCCAACGGTCCAGGCTGGGCATTCTCACTCTCCACGCGCCTTTGAAACTGCGCCAATAACAAAAAAAAAAGGGTGCGCTTCATCCATCTAGACTAGACTAGACTAGAAACGCACAAAGGCCGTCTCCAAGTGTTGATTTGCTACCTTCGAAGGCCCCCAACGACCCCTCCGATGTGCGAGTAGCCGGCGCCGTAACCCCGGGGATACACCGCACGCAGCCCCTTCCACGACAGCACGGCCCCCTCTTCCGACCTCGGGAGTCCCGCGGACAGCGCGGCCAACACTTCCACCACCATGCCTGCGATTCCGTGTCGGGGACGGCGGCGGCGAGGGAGCCAGTGTTTGAAATCGAAAACAAGTTACACAAACTGTGCATGCTAACAAACGTTGGTTCGGTATGTTCGGTGTGGCGTGGTTCAGTGTGATGTGGTTCGATGTCATGGGTGACAAGTTGTGGCACGAGTAGGCATTTCATATTCCCCCGCGAGACGATATTGCTAGAATATCACCGGAAATCTCCGACCAACGCAAGCGGAGATTTCCGATTTGGACGAACCAACGAATGGGGGCCGGAGGCAGGTTGGTAGAGTAAGATCGGGCGGTTTTGGGAGTACCGCCGCAGCTGCTGTCCCTACATGAGCAAAAGTCGGTCGACCGAACTGGAAAAAAAAAAAAGACCGCCGCAAAACTTTTGGCCGAAGAAGCGAACCAAATATTGGCTGGGCACAGGCTTGCCTCTCACGGTTGTTCTGGAGCCTACGAGCGCTTGTAACAAACGCCTGTTTGACGATCGATCCTTGACACACGTCTCATCACTGGCTCGAACACCACTGTGCGGTGCACAACCCCCCACAAGACAAAATACCAACGTCTCCTCATCGCGGCTTTGACTCCACGGCGTTGACAAATTGGTATGCTCTCCTCGTCGTGCTACACCTGCACTCTGGGCTTGACCCAGTACCATGAGAGCGTGAACGTGAAAGACCGCCTTAACGGTTGCTGTGGTCAGCCGTGGAACCACAGGAGAGGAAGAATAAAAC
Source organism: Ectocarpus sp. CCAP 1310/34 (assembly GCA_902602495.3). Taxonomy (NCBI): domain Eukaryota; class Phaeophyceae; order Ectocarpales; family Ectocarpaceae; genus Ectocarpus; species Ectocarpus sp. CCAP 1310/34. The sequence continues at coordinate 237,424 of CACKRE030000046.1, read as the reverse complement.
AAATGGGCCCGCCCGTGCTTAACCCACCCCCCGCCTCGCCGATTTCCGCAACTATAAAACCTTCGTCCGAACAACAAGACAGCAGGTCGCACCCAATCATTCACGATGTGCCATGGACAGTAGTGGCTGAGACTAAGATTACTACAGTACTACTTGCCGTGCGGCGAGACCTACTGGCAAGGGAAAAACAGGGTCAATCAAGCCGTGTGCTCTGTACATACTCTTGGAGCGCACCTGCCAAGAGTCCGTCTTCAGCCCTGTCGTGCTGTTCGGACAGCTCCGAGAACACGGCCTCTTCAGCATCGTAAAGGTCATCGCCGCCGCCGCCGCTCGTGTCGATGGCGGCGGTCGAGGCCGGACGAGAAGAGGTAGCCGAGGCAAGCTGCTTCATAACCTGAAATAGATTTCAGAACGCGGCCGCGCGTGGCGGAAGCAAACGACAGTCACGTGCGAACGTTCTACACCAGCCACCGAATGCACCCTTTGAAGCATTTGGATGGAATGGATTGTGGTGCGTTGCCGGACACTTTCTAGTCATCTCGATGGGAGTGTTTCATTTTTTCACGCGGGGCTTCTTCTCGTACATTGCCATGGCGCACAACACTCTGCTGACACAAACGACAACCGTTCTCTGGTCCGTGGTCTAACTGACACCTGAGGCATTCAACACAACCCCCCCGTTCCAAAATCTCCCACCCCCAATGCCGTTACTGCCTGTCACCTCCACAAACTCCGTGCGGGGGAGCTCGGCCCACCCCCCACCGTCGCTGCGCTCCTCCCCACCGCCGACACCCCCTCTCGCCGCCAGCACCACCTCCAGCAACAGCCTGTACCGCCAGAACTGACAAAGGCTCAGCCCAGGCAGGCCCTCCCAAGGGTTGGCCTCGCCATCCGCTGTCCTGCCGCCGCCAGCGGCGAAGGAAGAGCTCGCGCCGCCGGCCCTGCGGGCGCCAGCGGGTGTCTCGCTCCACGGACCCCCCGTCCCCGTCTTCTTGACTGTCGTTGCCGCCGCCGCCGCCGCCGCTCTTCTCTTACCCTTGGGGGTGGAGGTGCGGGGGTAACGGGGTTCGTCCTCTGCCTCCTGGTCCGATTCGTCGCTCGAGCTGTCTTCGTCTTCGGAACTGTCGTCTGCTTTGGATGGGGAGGGGAGGAGGGAAAGGGGTTGGAGGCAAGGCTGCTTGGACTCCTTGTGTGGGACGAAAAAAAAAATCATTCAATGATGAACTGTAGTGCCAGAATATTACTCTTGCAGTATTAACTACGCGAGATCTCGTTCGCTGCATACTTCTAGAGTAATTGTGTTGGCATCATTCGAGGCTAAGGGCTTGCGGCGACTGATCGAAAGCGCGCTTCAACTGCGAAAGATAGTTCAACAGAGTGACGGGAAGACACACAGTCTTGTTGTTGACACAAACAGCACTGGGGTGCGCTTGAGAAGTTGGTGCCTCTCGCCCTCACCCCCCCTCACCCGTCTCCGAAGAACTCCACTCAGAATCCCTAGAGTCCTCGTCCGAGAAAAACACTTCATCATCTTCCTCTTCCTCCTGCCCATCTTCACTCTCGCTGTCTCCGCCCTCCATGACCCCTCGAAGCCCACTGCTAACCGCTCTCCCCCCCCGCCTCCTCACACTGTCGCCGCCGAGCCATCGCGCGGTGTCCCTAGACCCCCCGCCGCGGGAGGCGTGAATGGAGCGGGTTCGACGCTTGGTTGTCTCTGCGCTCGCTGCCGCCGCCGCCCGCCCACCGCCGCCGCTGGTGCGACCGGCCAGTCGATTAGCAGACGCGGGTGTCTTCTTGTTTTGCAAGGCGGCCAAGCTTTCTCGTCGTCGCTTCTGAGGGGTGAGCTTGGCGAGGAGGGCGGTCTTGGAGGCCGCCTGCGCCTTGCGCAGGATTGGCAAAGTCTTGCTGCACTTGACGGTCCCGCTGGCGAGGAGATGGACCGCATCGGAAACGGCATCGGAAACGATATGGTTAGGGGGAAAACACAGTGCGGCGCTATCTAACAGACGGCGACAGCGCAAGCAGAGGGTAAAGAAGGCGCGGGCGGGGAGTATGAAATGGACGTACTGGTACGATATTTGAATGTCGTGAGGTTGAAAAATCTACCCCGCCTGGACAACGAGGAGGAGCAAGAAAGTCTCGATATGATATAACCACACCGCCCTTGCAGCCTTAACAAAACACGCTCGGCCTCCGGTCGATACACAGCCGAAAGCCGCACAACAAGAAGCTCTATCTCTCTCTCTCTCTCTCTCTCTCTCTCTCTCTCTCGATTGCTCGTGACAATTGTAGGTCAACCCTCTCCAGACGCCCTTGTCGAAGCGGCACACAGCTATCGTTCCCTTACGGCACGAAAACGGACAAGCTACGCGTGCAACTCTCAGTCAAGCAATATATGGATGATGGAGGGAGGTAGGGAGGGAGGGAGGTGACGCTCACAACCCGATAGAAATCTCACCGAAACAGCGTCTCCACGTCTAGCGCCCGCACCCCCGGCGCCACCCCTGCGGGTCCCTCGGCGCCCCCCCCGGCGCCCCCCCCCCCTGCCTCGACGGCCGCCCCCCCCCCGCGAGCACCGCCGCTTTCGAGGCGTGTAACAAGCGTCCTCAGCAGCTCCACGTACGCCATGAGCACGATAGAAGGCGTCTTCACGCCGTTCATGAGGTTCCCCATTGTTGTCGTGGAGGTTGCCATCGCTCGGTTCTCTGCTGATCGGCATCCTCCGTCTTTCTTCTTCACGTAACGGCCGTCGCTGGTGGTGGACGTTGCTTCCTCGCCTTGGGATGACGATGCCGTCGTTGGTGATGTTGCCATCGCAGCTGTTGAAGTGGCGGTTACGTGGTTCTCCACATCGGCGTTGACGAGGCGGCACAGGCACTCCAGGGGCATCAACTCTTGATGGGTTATTTTTGTAGGTCGTACGAGCGTGACATGGCATGGGGTGCGGGGAAAACGGGAACGATGTTTGGCGTCACGTGGCAAGACGAGACGAAGAGCGAGCCCCAGAAAAACACGTAGGAAACAAACCCGACAGACGTTACCCCGCCCTTCTCAGAGCACGGAGGTCACCATCTTCCATGCCCGAGAACGAGCAGCAATCCACGAGAAACCGGTAGCTTCGTGCCGCGCTAGCCATCAGACCCAAAAATAGCTGCTGCACCACGAAAGGCGGCATCCCACCTGCCGTCGCCCGGAATAAAACGTCTACTGTCGCACATGAATAAACAGCGTCAGCAGATAAAATACGACGGTACCCCAGTAGGTCTTGGATTGTCCAATACAGTGGGGGCCCCGGTTTGGCGACCCCTAGTGTCACGACGTAACGTGGCCGCTATTCAGGGCAGGTCGCTAAACCGAACTAACAAAATATAACAGTTTTTCAGTTACACTGGGGTGCGGTGGTGTCACGTGGTTTTGTGGTCGCTGAACAGGGCGAATGTCGCTAAACAGGGCGTCGTTAAACCGAGACCCCCACTGTAGATGCTACAACGACTCCAGTCTGTCGCCCACAACAACCCAAGCGAAATACGAGTCCCACGAGTCCCACGAGTCCCACGAGTCCCACGGTGCCGTCTCCAGTTTTTTATCAGCCCTCCGCAAGGCTNGTAGAAATACTCGTGGGTTCTGGCGTTTCTCAACTCCTCTCATCCCCCCCCCCCCCCCCCCCCCCCCCCACATGCCGCCCGCGCACACACGAGTGTCCTCACCCAGGCTCAGCCCTTCCTCAAGCCGCGTCGCCGCTCTCTCCTCCTCCTCCTCCTCCCCTTCCGTCGAGGCGGCCGAGCCCCTAACACCCGCCGAATCACCGCCCTTACCTCCGCCGCTGCCGCCGCCACTCCCGGCTACCTGTCGCGCGGTCCGGCGGAGCGCGGCGACACAAACCCTGCCTCTTGCCCCGAGCTCAAGGTAGCGCCAGACGAGGTCGGAGAGGAGAGAGGAGGACCCCGGGCCTGATGTCTCCCCCGCGTCGAGGTCGACTACGCCTCCGGTATCGCTGCTGTCCGCGTCGGCGTGGCATCGTCGTGCTCCGCGGCTGCCATAGTCGTTGCCGCCGCCGCCGCCGCTGCGGATGTTGTTGTTGGTAGCCTTCGCAAATCTCTCGGGCAGCAGCGGGCTACCTCCGGTGGGGGCCAGGTGGGCAAGGAGGTATTTCGCGGCGGACGACAGGAGGGACCTGGCGGCCACGCACGCCGCGCCCGCTTCCACCAGCTGCTGCGTGCCTTCCTTTCCTGGTGGCGGTTGCCATCGATAAATTCACGTTGTTGTTTGGGGGGGAGGGGGGGGGAAATCGGGGGGGATACGTGTCGGTGGGCCGGGGGGGGATGAGAGGAGTTGAGAAACGCCAGAACCCACGAGTATTTCTACTATAGAACAAGAGAAACAAGAAACTTTGCGACAGGCAGGCGACGGAAAGCATCGAGCCCGCCTGCCGCACCGGAGCGCCGCGCACACAGCAATGCGACAATCCCACGAGATGGCAAGATGGCTGTAACACTGCGCTACCAGACCACCCACACGCGCACCTTGCCAAGCGCACTCGACCGTCGGAATCCTCCACAGCGAGTACCCCCCGCCCCACCCATCCGTCCCTCCGCCCACCCCCCAGTAGCCGCCGCTGTCTTCTACCGGCCCCTTATCGCCGTACGACTCGTCCGAAAACGGCCACACCGGCATGCTCAGCCGTGCCCGGAGCCAGGAGCCCCCCCCCCTTGCGTCGGCGTCGTCCCCGCTGCTAGAGCCCCCCCCGTTTACCCGGTCTGTCGTGCCCCCTGTCGCTGCCCTTCTGTCGCCGGCTCTGTGCTGGGCAGAAGAGGCGGGAGTTCCATTGCTGTGGAAGGCCGTGTCGCCACCACCGGCGGAGGAAGCTGCGGCGGAACTTGTTTCGTTTCGGCAGGACAGGGTGATGGCGGCGAACCAGGAGCTGTGCAAGGACCGGGCGGACTCGGACAGGGTCGTGTTGCCCTCTGGGGGGGGAAGGGGGGAGCACGAGACAGCGCGTCAGTCAGGGTGGTTGCGGTCCATGTGTCCTACACATGCGGCGAGCACAGACGGAGTAGACGCACGATGCTCGCGGGAAAGCTTGAAGCGCGAACCAGCGGCAGGGCGGGGGAACCTCCGAACCTACTTCACTCCCGTAATGAGCAAGAACTGCTGCGAGATGGTAAGGCCGTGACGCGCGACACCCAATGTGTGAAGACTTCAACACATCCCTTCGTTTGGGAGCCTACACTAGAACGGGTACGTCCCTTCGTTCGGTGATTGAATGCCAAGAATTTTCTAGGAAAACCCGAAAGACTACCGTTCCTGCAACCAAACCGCAAGGCCAAAAAAAATGCATCCGGGCCGGTGAAAGAACGATGTCTCGCCCCGACAAGACAAGGCCGGCAAGACACGCACTTCTACATACTTCGCGAAGCACTTCAAGTCTGCTGCCTTACTCCTCACGAAGGTCCGACTACTACCTGACAAGGCTGACGCGCATGCCGTCATGACCAACTCAGCATGACAGACACACAAAGACAACCCACCTCGCCACATGGCTATCGCCATGTCTCGGACGCACAACGTCGCACCGCTTGCAGGAGAGGACGGGGTCGTCGTCTGCGCCAGCCCCCGTCCCCCCCGCATTTGCCCAACCACGTGTCCCCCACCTCCTCTTCCTTGCTCCTCCCCGAAAAGGCGGGCTTCTTCCTCTTCCACTTCGCCCTCCTGGCCTAACACACGCGTTACATCGACCAACTCTTCTTCGCTCCGGGCAAGCCGCGGCGCAAGACCTGGGGGNGGGGGGGGGGGGGGGGGGGGGGGGGGGGGGGGGGGGGGGGGGGGGGGGGGGGGGGGGGGGGGGGGGGGGGGGGGGGGGGGGGGGGGGGGGGGGGGGGCGACAACGATAAGATGAGGATGTAACTGCGCAACGTACAAGGAGTTTGTACGGCGGTCGAGAGCTAGGATCTCGGGGCCACGCAGACGGACATGGACCGGAGGAATACCACCCAGCCGGTGTTCACCAAGTTCCGTCTCGCCTCGGCTTCCCTTGTCTCTTTCAAAAAACGTTTTGCTTCAGGTCGTCAAAAAAGTTCTTCCACACCACGCGTCTCTTCTGTCTTGGGAAGTCGTGGCGATTTGATTCTTCCCTGAACGAACGCCCAAGGAGGAGACACCAACCTCAAGTTTCGGCCGTATCCGGATGAAGACAAAGTTACCGTGCCATAGGATACGGAGTCTACTACCCCCACGCATAACATCAACCGAAAAACGGCATGGAAACGGCAAAAAACAACCAATGCCGCAAGAGTCCGAAAGACCTACCTGATAACAATACAGTACCGTCACGAGTGAAAAACAAAACAAGCGCCATGCGACCGTGCCATTGATCCTTGACACCGATCTCGAACCAGCAAACATTATCTCCCCCCAAAACAAAACCATGTCACACTCATAAAGAAAACCAAGAAGCTGCACACGCTCGATGCACGCACCTTGCCACTGAGGAAACCCTTCCCTTCCGCCGCCCCCGCCACCGTCGCCGCCGGCTCCCCGGCCGCCTCCTTCGAGACGTAAAACCCCGATACCGGCTAGGCACCGCCCCGCAGCCGCAGCTCCGGCGCGCCGCCACCCTTCCCGCCGGTGGTCGATGCCTGTGCGGCCGTCACTGGTAGCGCCCCCGGCGCTGTCGTTTCCGCTTCTGCCGCCCTGCCCTCCTGGCGAGCACAGGTCGCCGGAGGTGGCCGTTACAAGGAGTTCCAGGGTAAGGGCGATGGTGTGGAGGGAGGAGGGGCCGCCGCGGAGGAGGGAAAGGAGTCTCACCTGCANGGGGGGGGGGGGGGGGGGGGGGGGGGGGGGGGGGGGGGGGGGGGGGGGGGGGGGGGGGGGGGGGGGGGGGGGGTACTCACATCAACGCGGTCGTTAGTCAGATCATTGAACTAGCATCCCTACAGTGCCGGGAGTGAGCTCGCCGTCTTCTCACCGGACCAGACTCTCACATCACATCACCGACGGCGGGGTGTACTCATGGCAGAGCGCCCGAAGTCGCTGGTTAGACCATTGACCTCGTATCTGTGCAATGCCGGGACGGAGCGACATGTTCGCCGGCCCAGCTTACGTTTCACAAGGATGAAAGGAACAGAAGCTCGTCGCCATCCTTGTCTTTACTGTGCCTAACAGGGGTGTGTGTGTGCTACGCTCGTCGTGTGGCGTTGAAAACACCGCTGTAGGCAGACAACTGGTACATACCCTCTCAACTCCAATGTGTCGGGATGGAGCATAGTGAGACGGTGAGAGAGCTAGTCGCTGGGGAGGAAGGCACGAAGGTGTTGGGAAGACCAAACAGAGCCAAGTCTGATAGGACAGGACAAACAAGAGCTACCGCTACCGCCAGGCGACATTACGGGGTGCTTCCCGTCCCCTACCTTTCGATGTGCACGGCGAGTATCCAGACACCTGGGGCGTACTTCCACGCCCCATACACGGAACAAAGAAAATCCGCGTGTAGGTAAGCATCTGGGACAGCAGTCTCACATGATCTGGAGTCCTCGCAGACTCAACAGTCTCACATCACCCCCCCCAATCAACTCTATCTCTCACCTGCCGTGTCTCGTGTCTCATGTCTCATTTCTAATCCCTAATCCCTCATCTCTCAACTCTCTCATGTCCCATCTCCCATCTCTCATCCCTAATCCCTCATCTCTCAACTCTCTCATGTCCCATCGCTCACCGCCCATCCGAGAAGAGCATCCTCGTCGCGCTCTTCCAGCGCCCCTCCCCTCATCAAGTGCATCGCCAGCACGATCGCCGACTTGCGCTCAGCGTCCGGGTCCCCCGATCTCCCCAGCCCGCTTCCTACACCTGGAAACCCGTTTGGTCCAAACGCGTCCGTCACGCCGGGGGGGAGGAAGAGACAGAAAACAGCAACAAGTTGTGGAAACGGGGGCCAAACAAGATATCCCTATTAAAGAGCTGGCGTATGGGATAAGGGAGGCGGAGGGGAAAGCGTAAGCCCCCACTCTGCCAGAAATGAAGCAGCATCACCCTCGGTCGGCAGCCGCGGCATCAGTTCCCACAAGCTCCAAATGCCACGAGAAAAAATGACCCTGGAATTGGGGAAACACAGCTATTAGGTCAGTCGTGGATCCTACATTACACCCTTTGCAATAATCTGTGCTCGGCGGTGGCGACGAATCACGTGGGATCAGAAGAAGTTGAGCCTCGACGCGAAATTGGACGAAGCGTGATTGCCGGCCCGTTCTGTGCCATCACCAACACCGCCGATACCAACAACAACAACAACAACAACAACAACCGCAACAACACCAACAGCAGGATTGACAGCAACACCCACCATGACCGGCCTGTACACCAGCCCCCTGCCGCCCTCCTGGAAACCCCGTCGCACCCCCCAACCTCCCACCCCCGCCGCCGCTGCCTGCCCCCAAGAAGAAGACCTGCTTCTGCACGTGGTTCATGAGCTCGTTGACCATGCCGATGCCATTAGACTGGCGAGTCAAAACGGCCAGGCACCTCGCCGCCTTGTCCAGCAGCCGCGGGTGCAGGGTCCGGCCTGCGTAGACGCAGAGACAGCCGTGAGATACGTATCTCGACATCACCCAAGTGCTTCCGCTGGGCGCGTGTATGTGCGTACATATTTTTTCATGAAACACCATCCCATTCATTCTACACGTCGTCAGTCTTACTATAGGTAGATTTTCTGGACGCATCCGGCGGGTCAGTCGGTTACACAGGAAGGAGGATGACCCACCCAGGAACCTTTTATATTTCCTGCAGGGCGAAAGACAGCCAAAAAGTAAAACCAAAAACGCTTGCGCTGGAAGACACGCTGCACAAGCCAAGTTTTGGCATTTAAGAGCTTGGGGGTGCCGTTTACACCGTTAACTTGGTGGGCGCTCAACAACGTGATTCTTGTCCAACGCCGGCTATCCATCCAAGACGAAAACACCTAATATATTTACACCCCAACGCTGGCAACGCGTGCACGAAAAACAACCAACAGCGAAAGCAATGTACAGAAAATGGTTGGGTGGGTGCCGTTCTTGTTTGGGGTATTGCATGAAATAGCGTTCAGTGTTGGGGACCGCAATAACTCACAAGAATCCACTGCCAATTTACCCTAGAACCTCTTCTATGGGTACATAGTGGCCTACAATCGATTGAAGGGTGCTAGAATCGCATAGATTTTGTCTTATAGTGTTGTGTGTGTATGGTTTGGGAACGATAGTAATCTTGAGTGCAACTTCGTGCATACCTCCCCCGCCCAACACGAGGTCGCCGACGGTGTTGGCGTAGGGCGACATGAGATCGGGGCAGTTCTCGGACAGCTCCAGGAGAAGGTCGAGCGCTCCGAGGCAGGTCCCAAGAAGAGCGTCGGCCGCCATGTCTCTGAAAAATAAGTGGGTGTGCGTGAAAAAAAACAGAGTGAGGTTTGGAACGCCCAGACAGCGGAGGAGCGGTAAGCAAAGCCATACTCACTCACGCAACATGTGTTCCGTCTCTCAAAACGATCAAAAATACACTCCTACGTGGTCTTCCTCTCGTGTGAGCCACGCCAACACACGCGTTCGTTCCAAAATGTGTACCACAAATTAAAAAGGACAATGCGGACACAGACAGCACGGACGCGTTTGATCCATCTCCCACTAAGGCCACGCTACCCCCCCCCCCCCCCCCCCCCCCCCCCCCCCCCCCCCCCCCCCCCCCCCCCC
>CACKRE030000046.1:187898-210033 GCA_902602495.3 Ectocarpus sp. CCAP 1310/34 | reverse complement strand
CGCTGGCGCTGGCGCTTCGCGGATGCTTCCGCCTCCTGCCTGTGCCATTTCCTCATGAACCATGCCGCCCCGTCCTCGACCTTTTTTTACCACACCTCCGGGTCCTTGGCGCTCTCTTTCCATTTACCCCCTTCCTTTTCGTCTCCCATGTTGAAGGCCACGAGGTCCTCTCCTAGACGAGACACCCAGTCGCTCTCCTGCCCGCCCCGGTATCCCACGCCCCCCGCCATCGCTCCTAACAGCATGCGCTTGGGGAGGCGGCTGTCCTCCATGCGCATAACAAAGCCCGCGCAACACAGACTCCGTTTGCGCACGGTGACCTCGATGGTTTCTTCGCAGCCTGCCCGGCCTGGGCATAGGACAGTGGGCGGTCAGAGCGTTTCCGCTTGCTCCAACCGATGCACCGTGTAAGGAACTGGCGGTGGGTCCCGTTGAGCTTCGTGTAGTGCTCCGCTGTTAGGCTCCACGAGGCGCACCCATTCAGGAGAGTCTCCACCACTTCAGCCTGGAGTAGCGAGTGTACTCCGCTCACGCACACAGTGGTGGCAACTACTGCCATGACTTAAAACTCGCATGCATCATCGAACGAACGACCTGAACGTTAAGGTCGTGGACTGTCATCCCAGGAGAGAGATGGGAATTGTGTTGCGTTCGAAAGGTTGCAGAAATCTATGCTACTGTACGTCCAAGGAGCGTTCAGTGTCAGTCCTTTGTGCGATTGCTGAAGCTGGAACCCCAGTTACTGTCTTGTGGTACTCTATGTGTTTTTGTCAGGCATAAATTTCGTTGAATTGTGTGGTGTGTGTTTTTTTGTTCGTTGTGTCGCTCCTGTCAGCTTGCCGCTCGGAGGAGAAGGCCCGAAAGGCCATCGAGAACATCACGTTCGAGCTCGAGGCTGCCGCTAAGGCCATCCGCCACAACACAGACACGGGCATCAAGGGCAAGGTGAGAGGAGCGCCGTTGTCATTTCTGGCACAGATATACCTGGTACGGTACACACTGTGACAGGTCCTTGCCGGCTAAAGCTTTTCCCGTCTTTTTTCGTTTCAGAAGTTCCCTATTCTGCCGGATTCCTGCACTTTACCGAGTTATGTATATCCAACTACTTGTATGCTCTCGTTATGTTGATCGGTATGTTTCACCGACCAATCAGATCTCTCACTCAGATCTCGGCCGTGAAACTGGAGATCAATCCCTTTCCTAGTCCCGTTGTATGGAAATTATGCTAGGGTCATGCACCAAATTTCTTGATTTAGTCTCCGTTCTCCGGGCAGTAGCACAGCAGCAGCGTTGTCTTCACTTTTCCGCTCTCGGCCAATCGCGTGGGCTTCACTCGGTATTTTGTTCTCAAGAAAGTCCTCCGCTGCGCAATTATGCACTCGTAAAAAGTGAATTTATTTCACCAGCCCAACCACCGCCATGACACTAACCCGACCCTCGTCGTCGAACACCCTTGATACAAACACGCTGGCCGTTGGAAACGTGCTGGCGCAATTGCAATTGACCAATCAGTTGACCTTCATGAAGCTGGACCTGTCGTCTCTGGCGGCAGTGAGGGTGTTCGTCGCCGAGTTCAAGGCGTCGAAGCTCGGCCTGGACTCGCTAATCCTTAACGCGGGCGTCATGCACGGCGTAGGTCTTCGGCGTGTGGGGAAAACATGTTGTTGTTGTAGTTGTTGTTTTGACGTGGAGTGGAAGATGTGTGACTGCTGCGGCCGTTCCTCATCTGTCTTGTGGTTGGCCTCCTCAGGGTTGATGTTCACTGGCTGTAGACCACGCCTACGAACAGCTGGCACGTGCAATTCCGTTAGCAGAATTGAAGGCTTATTGAGCTGGCGCCCCCCTCCTTTTTCGCTTGCTCTGGTTGTGTCACTTTTGTCCACGTTGCCCAAGTAGCGTCGTTGTTTTCAAGGCCATGTCTTGGCCCCGTCGGACCGCTCTTTTTTGTTCCCGTCAAGTACCGAAAGGTTCTAGGTGGCACGGCGTGACGTGGGAGCTGGCATATGTAGCCGCTAACCATCCCCCTTGAACTTTTTTGTGATCCTGGCAAACAAACTCCTGTTCTCCGTACAAAGTGTAGGTTGCACATGTTTTCTCCGTACAAAGTGTAGGTTGCATGCTACGGCAGTCTCGTTCCCGTAGATACTTCATCCGTACAAATGAATGCTACGGCCTCGTCAGCTGCCGTATATATGCGTCCTCTGAGCATGTATACCTCGCCCCTCTCTGCTTCTTTTGAGCCCTCCCCGCCTCCGCGTATTCGTGTTTTCGATGTTGGATGTGGTCGTGACAGTGCCGAAAGGTCACCGAGGAGGGCCTGGAAGCCAACCTCGCCGTCAACTACCTGGGCAACTTCCTTCTCACGACGCAGCTGCTGCCCCTCCTCAAGCAGTCCCCGGACGGGCGAGTGTTGTGCGTCAACTCGAGCCTGCACAAGAAGGTAACACTAGTTAAAGCGAAGGTTAGGGCAGGCTGGCCGTGTTGGACTCTCACTCTATGCTGTTTACGCGTTGTCTTTTAATCGAGATGCCCGGCAAAACCGATGTATGCCCCGGCTGACCAGCTTAACACTAAATGGCCTACCATGGTAGTTTTGACGTGGCGGGTACCTGTCTGGTTGTCGTTAATGTCGTTAATGTCGTTGATGTCGTCGTCGCCGTAGTTGTTCCGATCTTTGGCTCGAACCAGAAGTACCCGAATGGGTGTCATGGGAGTCTTTTGCGACGCCGCTGTATCGCATGCTTTGTACATGTCGCACCCGATGCTACCTGCCCTTTCCTCTACACGTCCCTCCCTCCCTCCCTCCCTCCCTCCCTCCCTCCCCTCCTCCCTCCCTCTTCATTACGCGGGGCTCCCTTGGGGGGAGCAGGTGGTGATCCTTGGCGACACGTGCGATGCGGCGAGCATCGTACCTCTTGCCATGGGGGCCGACGTTGTGGTCCACGAGGCCACCAACACCATGCTACCCCCGCTTGACCAGGTGCGGATCCCCCCCCCCGTCGGTGTTTGTGCGGTATTTCCGCCGCCTCTGGCGCTGGCACGGTGTTGCTACAGAGAGGTAGAAGTTGATCGGGTGGGCGCGTTTTTTTTGTCACGAATCCGGTCAGCCGTGTGTTATCGGAGTAAAGCAACCGAGCCCCAAGAGCAGAGGTTCTTTTTCCTCTGCCCGTTGATGCTCGCACAAGATGATTTTCGTAGGGAAAATGCAGCATGCAAGAATAGCCCATCATGTAACGCGGGTAGGCCAGAAGTTGTTGTATCCATGTTGGCTACATCCATATCACTAGGGACATTATGACGGGTTGTACCAAACAAGAACCATGCGTTTTCTAGGTATCCGGCCGAGTACCTCTTGATTCCTGTGATTCAAGACATTCTCCCGGGCGGACTTCATTCGTATTCCTCTGTCGTTGTTTTCCAGCCCAACAGAACCAACAAATATTTTCTTGATTGTTGCGATGTTGAGTTTTCCAACATCCTTGCCAAGGCCGTTGCCTGCCGTGGATCCGGGGGCGGGCAACGCGTGTTCAGCGCCCTTTTTTTTCAGTTCGAAGCGCACGTTTGGCAAGGGCACCAGGCACTGCGAGGTTGTGTTTCCACGAGTCCACGATCCCCCTCCCCTCCACTCTACCCCGCGCTCTCCTTCTCGAGCATATCGCTTCGGACTCTTTTTTTGACAATTCCTCTTCCCTCCCGCACCACTCCCCGCTTTGAGGGCTTCGGACTCCACTATTGACGATTCCCGTTCCCTCCCCCGCTCCCCCCTCTATGCCCCTACTAGGGCAAGACCTATGCCGACGTCGAGGCCGAAGCCATCAAGCACGGCCACAGCACGCCTATGATGGCGGCCGCCTTCGCGCAGAGGGTCGGGGCCAAGACGCTCATCCTCAACCACTTCTCGGCGCGCTACAGGGGCGACCCGTCCGACGCGAGCGTGGCGGCGATGCTGAGGATCGAGCGCCAGGCGGCGAGGGCCGGGGGCTTGGAACGACACCAGGTGATTGCTGAGGTTGTTGTTGTTGTTGCTGTTGTCCGTTCGTTCATTCTTGCAAGCATACCTCGTCTTGCTCTTGATTATGCATACATCAGAAACACTTGTCAGGGCTGACTTGCGTGTNCCGTGATATTGTAATGTTGGGGGATTGACAATATTTTTTCCCAGGGATGGGATTTCCTAGAGACGTGCGGTGTATGGTATTCATGAATTTCATTGCAGTTCTCGATGAGTTGACGTCAGAGTTGTTTTTGGGCGATTGGAGGGATCTTGGACCACCCGATCGTGGCAGTCATTCAGACAACGGATGGCGTGAACTACACCGTCACCAACTCGACATGTACCTGCTTTCTGCTGCTGCTGTTCCTGCTTCTGCTGCCGCGGCTCGTGTGTCGTGTGGCGTTTCCCTCACCCATTCCCATCGGCACAGGCATTGTGATGACGAACATCTCGAGGGACATGGGGTGGTTCTTGCGAGTAGGGCACGAGGTGTTCAAGCCGTTCTTAAAACTGTTCCTGAAGCACCCGAAAGCGGGAGCGTTCACGAGGTAAGCCTATTGCACGGATCCCCTCCAAGTCACCAAGTTCCGGTGTTGCTTGTTGAACTCTCGCCTCGAATTAAGCGCGGAATGACTGTTGCGGACGCTTGCTGTCTCACCCTCACGTTTGAGTATCCTCACCTATCTACAGTACATTGCATCCCGAAAATCGCTGATTCTGGTTCTACGTCAAGATGTTTTCACAGGCATTAATGGCTGACGTCGAGTTTGACTGGGTTTGAAGGGTGGAAGTGCGGTTAATAGTTTGAAAGGAATTGTGGTACAAATGGTCTCCTTTTGCCCCAAATCGTGATAATCACGCCGCAACATCTTCGTTGTTTGCCCTCCGTTGTCCGTTGCAGCGTATTTGCTGCCACAACGCCCCAGCTCCGCAAGGGCACCGAGGATGGGGCGCCGGGAGTGGGCGGCCTATACATGTCGGACTGCGCGCCCCAAGCGTTCAACCCTGCAGTAACGTGAGTGTTGTGCTACATCATCCGTCTTTCCTTTACTGCTATTGTTGTTGTCCTTTATTTTTTTTCTCCTGTTTTGTTTTGTTTTTTCGAAATTCGTCATCAATCAGTCGCGTGTATAGGTTTGTCTTGTATTATAGGGTGGTTTGTGGCGATCAAACCTCGTCGAAGGATGTTTCGTGCAAGATATATCCCAGCTCTTTTGCGAGACAGTTGGGGAAAGTTGTTGTTACGGAAACGTGTTTTTGGCGGGACGCGTGCACATAACGCGTGTTACGGCCAGGCAGATCTACCTTAGTACGAAGTACGTAATTACGGCCGCGTTTGGTACGGCTCTTGGAACGTTTTTTTTTTGGGGGGGGGATTGCCCGTGACAGCGAAAAAAGGGCTGCTGAAGAGAAGGAGGACGGACGTGAAAGTGTGCTGCCCTGCCCAACAGCAGGAGCAAATTTCGCTTGTGTCTTCTCTTTGTCGATGTCGTGCTTGAGTGAGCTGTCATCGCCGCCCACCCTTGTTATGAAGGCGGTAAAATCGGCAGTATCACATAGACAGCGGTGCCCTCCATTGCCCTTACCGACGAGTATTGTTCACTCCTTTTTCCCACCTGCACCCAACGACCTGGTCCCTTCGCAACGTAGCTTACATGGTGCGCGCCTTCCTTCTACTTCCTTCGTTAACCCCCCCCTTCTCCCACGCACGTATTTTGTCAATTGTCATTGTCTTTGTCAGCGTGGACAAGTCACGCAAGGACCTGTGGAAGCTCTCCGAGGAATGGGTATCCGCCGGCTCGAAGAAGAATCGTTGAGGACAACCGCAGATATATAGATTTCCCGTTCCAAGCCTTTCTCCCGTAAAAGTTTGCGGCGCTACCAGTTTGATGCGCCGCTCCTAGCGTGAAGGAGAGAGGTCGCGATTAGTTGTGGGCTGTTGGTGCCCCCTGCTTGATTTTGATTAGTGCAGTTATTGTCGTGAGCCAGACTACTAGCTTCATGTGTGTTGTGCTTCTGTAGGTGGGCACAGCCGTGTGTTGGTAGCGGTTGCAGGAACAGCGTGAACAGCGTGTGTGTGTGGAGTCGTCTAGCGTGTGGTTCGGGAGTTTCCGTGATACCACGTGGAGACAGCAGTTCCTTGGTGTGCTTACAGGTTTCGATTTTACGAGGTATATATACACACACACGTCGCAGTTTCTTCCTGCTGTGCTTGGCGGGATTCCGTACCACAGGAGCCCACAGCGCTTGGCGGGATCCCGTACCATAGGACACATCGATGTCTCCGAAGATGCGCTTGTTTACTTATTATTTGTTTGGAGTCATCAATCATCACAGGAAAGGAACGCACACGGAGTGGTGCTCGAGACAAAATACGGGATCAAAGTTGAGACGAGAGATTTAGCGGTATTTTCCAGTGACGGTGATGCTAACCGGTACGTCCCCCGCGTGCCGGTGATTTTGACCGCCTCGCTACTTGGGAGGCAGAGAGAGAAGAGGGGGGGGGGGGAACTACGCTTTGGGGGCAGCATTCGTCGGCTCTCAGGCGTTTTGTTCAGCGCTCGGAAGAGGGGGGGGGGGCTGTCCACCGTTGGGCAGAATTGGTCTACCCTCAGGCTGATGAAGAGTTTGTACTTTTACGTTTTCATCGGATGCGGACGTGCTCCGGGTTTGTTTTGTTGTTTATCCGTGATCGCTCTCAACAGAAATGTGGTTGTCTTTGTCTGAATCGGAAACTATTCGGGTTTTTTGTTGTGTTGGTGTGCGAGTCGTGTTGTGCGGGTCCGTTGCGTACGTACATTCGGGGACGAAAAGAGAACGACAGATGACTGCGTTATCAATCCACCGCGTTTCGGGACGTTTGCCTTTCTTCGTGGTTTGGCAGCATTTCCAGTGCTAAGCTGTGGAGTGTGTGGAGGGCGTACCAACATTCAGCCTCACCAGACCGGCGCGACGGATGGAAAGTGCTTGCAACCTTCCCTTCTTACCCAGGCGCTTGTAACCATCCATCGTTGAAAGCTGGATTATTGCAAGATGATGACCTGACAAGATTAATCTGCTAGGGTACACAAGCACGCCTGCAAAAATCACTGCTTCTATCCCTATTGGAGCCCACGTATGCACAAGAACAAATATTGTTTACCTCGAGACGCACGCAGTAGTCTATCGCGGGGCACACATGCCGAGATAACGATAAACTACAATGGATTGGTGATGTAATTATTCCGCAAAATTTTTGCGCGCGCGGGGAAAATAATTTTTACATCCTCGTCAGGAGGTTGTAGCGGTTTGGCCCGAACCTCTCGTTGGCAGGCAAAATCGGTAGGCACACGGCTATTCCAGCGTCGAAAGACTTGTCAATCCAGCCGACGATTGGACGGGGCTTCAATTTGGGGAAGGATAGGCACCGTATAGACACAAATCGATCGAGACCGGAGCAATTTGGTGTCGGCAGCACCTGCTGCATGCTCGTGTTTCGTGTTTGAGAGTTCCGGTCACCGACACAGCCAACCGTCAACGCAGAAGGCACCAATCAAGCTGAAACTTGCGGAGGGGCTTCTCACGTATAGTGCAGGACGGCGGATGGGGTGATTTTTCGCGTCTCGGGCGTTCGGCTAAAAAAAGTGCGTGGTTCAGGCCTTCGGGCAGAAAAAAATCATTAATTAATTAATTAATTCACATTTGCTATTCCCGTTCTGTGAGACCTCTATACTGTATCGGCCTCTTAGAGGAATGCTGAACAGTTCCTCCCTGCCTTGTCCCTGCGCCAAAAGCGGGGCATTGCTTTTGTTTGTTCGGCGTGCAAATCAGCAAGCTGTCTTTTCCAATTTCCAAGTCCCCGGATTTCCATCGAAAGCTCGCTCTTGATGGAACCTAATCCAGTATTAAGGTTGCACCACAGAACGACCTTCTTCCGTCTTCCGGTGTACCTCTGGCCAAAAAAGCAACACCAAAGGATACATAAGCTACTCTATGCATATGCATAATAGGAGAAGTCAACTCTTCGTTTTCTGAAGAATCCTGTACGCAATCAACATTCCGACAACGGCTTGCTCAATAGTCACCGCACGTTGATTTAGTTATCGAACCATTCCGTCAACGTGAAGGCAGCAGTAATCACCACCTGCGACATGCCCCCCACGCGCATGCGTACCTCCAATCACCCAAGAGCGATCCAACACTAGGCTGTCTATCGTTCCGAGATAACAAGGTTGTTGAGTAGCTTGGTGCGCCCGGCGCAGTTGTAGACGGCAAAAATAAAAGAACCGCGCGGCTAGTTTGCCGGCAACGATAAAATACAGTAAACTGCCCGCGGATGTGGTAACCCGCCGCATCTGCGATGTTCCGGAGCGTGATGGCTCTGATGTGTTGAAGCTGGTGCTGTGATAGCTGTTGTGATGGCGTGATAGCCTAGAGACGTGACAGCCTGGCAGCGTGGTATGTGTGGACACGGGCGTGATAGCCCAGAGCGTGATAGCCGGGAAAAAGAAGATGAAATTTTTATCCAAGTGCACGTGGTCAACACCGTTGCAGACACGTATACCCAGGAAACAACAATATGTGGCAAAGATGGTACCACCATTCCCCCAATATACCACAACCGCGGAACCCCAAAAGTTCCCCGCTCCATCTTCTCGGAACGTTCCTCGGTTGCAATAATCTGTCAATGCTGTGAGTACATCCAACAAAGGTGCCCCATACTACGAAGTATAACGTGTCATATCGTACACACATATCATCCCAAAGAGCGAGAGAAAAAGCGCCCGCGGTGTTCTGACTGGTCAAATTTGTTGAAAGGAAATTTCCGGAGAAGGCGAAAATTCCGTGGTCGACATGTGATTTCATCCACGGCGGGTTCGCTATTTTTCTAGAAACATCCAGATATTTCAATCTGACCGTAGATGACATGCTGTTGTTTGAGTGCCCGCTGATTGATAACCGTGTACTTCTCCTGTAACTATTATTAATGGTTCGACACACATATCATGATTCGCCGAGCTCATCAGACAGAAATCATCATGGCGGAATGAACGCTACAGACAGTATTTCAACGACGCTGCAATACAATTCGCTGGCGGCGACTTCGAGAGCGGTGGCAGTGTCACGCAAAGGCACTGCGAACACCGCCACTCGTTTATTACAAAAAGAGATTGATAAACGAGCAAAGACAAAGTGCGGTGGCCGCACGTTTGGCACGAATCGAAAATCTGCAATTAACGAAAAGACGTCGCTTGCTCGCTCACGCGTGCTGCTCCTTTCGTGTAGAAAAGCCTACCACTACTCTACTACGGCCGAGTGGCAAGCATGCACAAACGCAAAAAAAAAAAGTGCAGGACATCAGCGCTTCCAACATCACACAGATGAAAGTAAACACATCGCAGACACGACGAGCACGACATCCTTTCCTTCCAGCAACTAAACTCGTTGAAGCTACGCATATGAACCACACTACAACAACAACGACAAAAACATACTGACTAGGGTAGAGGTCACCAGTTGGCAAATATTATTACACGTTGTTGCCATCGAGGGAACCTCATGCCCCTGTTGTCCACACCACTAACCGCTCGACGCATCGTGTGCAGATGCTCCAAAATTGGGAGTCCATATCAAGCGAACCTTGGTGCTCGGTTAACGATAGGAGATAGATGATTTCGTCTTCTACGACTCGTGTCTAATGACAACTCTACCACCCCCCTCAACGAATGATCCACATCCACATGCAGAGCGGAACAAGGCATGTCAAGTCTGATACCCCCCCCCCACCGACCCCTTCGAGCTTAGTCGCACGGAAATCAACAGACAGCGCGGTAGGTTATGTATGCGTGAAAACACCACAACAAGAACAAAACTGCTGGACGAACAGACATCTCACAAGTGATCATGCAGCGCGTCAGAAAAGACGGCAATCTGACGCACGTGCTGCTGTACATCCGAAGTCAAACGATCGTTACATGGATCTGTTTCCTGTTATTGCAATCGACGTACATAAAGTAGCAAAGGCACCGAAAATGTACGGAACACACAGCATGCAGTTCCATTTCACATCGCCTGGAAATTTGGTATCGAATCAACGACGAACACCAGCACCAAACAGAGAGAAAATCATACTTTACATACGCATCAAAACGAAAAAATAGCACTGCATGTATCTGCTCGCAGGAGACTTTTGGTGCAACTGTCGAACCAAAACAAACCGACCGGAAAATTACAAAACATACGCATCAAACCGAACAAATGGCACTGCGTTTATCTCCATCCAAGACAATATTCTGGTGCAACGATTGACTTCCCGGTTAGTGCAAAAAGAGAGGACGAACACACGGCAGGATCAGAACGGACACGCAAATATGCAAGCAATAACACGGCAGACAGCGAGTGCACTAGAAACAAACCCACATAGAATTCCATATTCAAGACTGTTTCCCTCTCCCCCTTCCCCATTGTCTGATCAGGCCGCAACTCCACGACGTGCAATGCCAAGCCGAAGACGACACACGGTCGATTTCCGCAAAAAAAACGAGTATATCCCTCGGCAAAATTGAGATAACCCCCACACCCCCCCGCCCCTCCACCATTCGTCGAGCCCCTGGCCCTTGAAACACACCCACTCCGCCCTCTTATAGTAGACCGTGGCTGCGTGCCTGTTGGTGGAAAACGTCGACGGCGTGCTCATACAGCAGCAGGTCGAGCCGCATATACCCCTTTAGCTCGGAGTCCGTCCAGGCTTGCTGTAGCGTCTCTATCTCGAGCTGCTTGTTTACGATGTCTACGTGATGCATCCCGCTCTCGGCGAATTGCTCCTTCCAGTTCATCACCGGCATGTCCAGCGCGTGGTCGAAGAGCTCAAGGGTGATATTCCATTGCTCTAGAATGCCAACCGCCACGTAGCCGTCACGAATCAAGTCCTGACGGTTTCGAGTGCGAGTGAGAGTGACGAGCGGAAAAAACACAAGAAAAACAACATGAACAAACACATATTACAGCGGGCGATCGGTGAACATTTCGGAGATATCAAACATGCATATTCAGGTTGCATGATTTTGTAGGTGCTACAAAAATCTGCTTGTATGAATATGCGTCCCGCGAGAACGTGATTGTACAGGACGAAACTCTTCAGTTGCGAAAAAAAACAAGAGAAAAAAAAACAGAAAAAAGGACTACGCGCACGTCCGTCATGCCAAGAGCCCTGTATACTGCGTCAAAACTATTTATTAATCCATGTTTTCTTGTTGGCGGCGAATTTTACTTTCTGGTCCGGGAAGTAGAACGAACGAACGCACCATCGCCGGCTGCAGCAGGTCGTACAGCGGGGCCTCTGCAGTGGCAGCACCATCCTGGTGGGCCGTCATTGCCTCTCTCTGCCCCGACACACCCTCATCCTCGTTTTGAGGCCTTTCCAGGTACATTTTCAGCTGATACCTGAGGAATGGTAGTTTTGGGGTGGGAGGGGTGGGGTGTACTCATAGTCGTGCATGCCGTAGTCGTTAGACCATTGACCTCGCATCCCTACAAAGCCGGGACGGAGCACGCCGGGTTCTCACCGGACCAGGCTCTCACATCACCAAGCGCGAAGCGCCATGAGGTGTTCGGCGAGTCGCATGAAGGGTGCGCTGCATCCTGCTGAAGGGTGTTCGGCATCTTGTGCTTTGCGTACGGATGACAGTTGCGTATGACTTAATTTATTTTCTGGTGGNGCGCGGAGTGAGGGTTCTCGACCCCGCACAACACGATCTACTCGACCACTGTTATGGTTACCGCCAAAAAAAAAAACGGAGGAAAAAAAAAAAAACGGTAACCTGGTTGCCGAGTTCACGAAGTGAATTGGCTTGTTTTACAACGTCGTTGCCAAGCGACGAAAACCCAACCCCGATGGCAAACACCGGGGGGGTGGGGGGGGCGCATACTTGTAGGGGACGTTCTGGGGACATTCCTTCATCGCAGTTGAGGTGCAGGACGGTACGCTCAGCGTATACGTGGGGATGAGGACGGGGACCAAGCTCGCACTGCCCTATTAAGCATGTCCGTCCCTTCTCTGTTTTCCTCTCGTTGTCCATCCGCACGAAAAAAAGTAAACAGCTCATGTCTACAAAATCGTGTCGCTGCTGGTTCATCTCCTTCGTACGGTCGCTCCGGTGGTTTAGTGGTATCCTCGTCACCCGCTAGTTGCAGAGGTCGTGAGTTCGAATCCCCATGGGGTGAAAAACTTACGAAATGTGCGGGGGAAAGCGAAATATAGCTGAGAAGCTCTCGTGAGTACCAAATTTGGACGTTAGCACCGTTGACGAGGGTAAGGGATGGCTGGACCCTTCTCGCGATAAAAATAAAATTCAGCACGCACCGCAGGAGGAAGGTGGGGCATGAAAATAAATAAAAAGAAGAAACAAGCCCTGGTGTTTACCCCCTCCTGTGTGACCCTGGATGGTTGTAGTTGTACGAAAAAAAACACTGAAAAATGGACTACTCTACATACGCTGAAAAGTGTAGTACACGTCTCACCACGAAAAATGGGGGGACTGTCGCCAAAATGAATTGGACGAAAAAACTCACACACAACACACACACTGTAGCGCCGGAACCTACAATATGCACATGTCTCTTCTCCTCAGTCAACCCGCGCGCCCCTCCCCTTCTGTTGCTAGTGTTAGTGCCAGTGCTACGTAGCGCTTACCAGCCCCCAACTTCCTGCAGGTCAAAGTCGTGGAGAGCCTGCGCCTCTGGTGTCCGAATGTACCTGCCACATCATGACAATACCGGGAGTAACGGTTACAAAAATCAGTCGATGCGAACAGTTCTCGAAACGCGGGGGGGGCGGGACGACAATCAATTTGTACAGACCACAAGAGTCAAAGAATGTTGGTCAAGCAAAACAACACCAGCCACCCGCGCTTCCTCCAACAACAAACACGAGCGGATGATGAAATGAGGGACACAGCAGCAGTACCGAAAACTTTAACTCACTCCTGTACGTCATCGGAGGGCACGAAGCCTAGCGCGAACTGCCGGAGCGCGAAGTTTCCCCAGTGCTTGGCGAAGGTCAGCAAGTCCACGTCCTTCGCTTGCACGACCTCAGAGGCGCAGGCCACGTCGCCCGGGACGGACCGGCAATAGAAATAGGCCGAGACCATACGCGCGATCGGGCTGGATCGGCAGAGGTAGGTAGGTAGGTAGGTAGGTAGGTAGGGAGGGAGGGAGGGAGGGAGGGAGGGAGGGAGAAAGCCACCACGAAGGTACGGCGACAGGATGACAACGGCAACAGAGGCGGCAGCAGACAACCAAGCAAGCAGACGCTATTGAGCGCTCGAGGAAGGGGTGCGGGGGTAGGAGGCAAGCAACACCGAGACGTTATTACAATTAACCGTTGCCTGATCGTCGGCGCAATGCCTGACGCATCTCAACACCTGAAACGTTTCGGCGGCCGGAACGAGAACCTGGACTGATAGTCCAGCCTATTCTGCTCGGTGGAAGGAATCGAACCGATACTGTATGACCTCAAAACGAACAGCACTCCGAACAAACACAACTGCAGAGAGGCAACAAAAGGAAGAGGGATCAAACATTGGGCGTTAGGACAGCAAAAAAGCCAAAACTCCACAGACCATGTGCGTATGAACATGACGACAACATCGCGGCACAAAAGTCCTGTTGGATAGGCGAGGCGGGGATCGGCTTCGTTGATTGATCGGTTTCTTGGCCTAGACAACTCCCCAAGAATATTCTTCCCATCCACAAGCAGTGCCGCTTGTTGTCATGGCAAGGGCGGGGGGGGGGAGGACTAATTTCCGTTGAGACGGGGTGCAAAATCCTGTGTCCATCTATGGCGAGGCAAAGCCCACTCACTGCCGGAATAGCGTGAAAAACTGGCAGCCGGCGCCGACGGGATCCGATCTTCTGAGGGCCTCGGTGTACCCGCCGGTCATGACGTTCCACTTGTCTCCAAGGGCCAGTTTTGCACCGAAGTTCGCCGAGAACTCGTCGCCGAACTTCCACCGCATAGAGTCGTAGATGAAGAAGCGAGACCTCCACCTGTCTTCAAGCATGTCCTTTACCGTGCTCCCGCCGCACTTCTGCAGGTGCATAAAAATCCAGCACTGTCCTGGAGACGCCGGCGGCCGGACCGTAGCCGCCACAGAAGCAGCAGACCTACTGGCACCATCCCCGGCAAGCGCAACGCCGCCGTCGGGAGTTCCGTCGATCCCATCCTCGGGCGACGTACCCTCCTGTTCTTCCCCTTCCCTCGACCTCAACGAGCCATGTCCCTCTTCCTCGGCACTCCCCGGGGTAGTAGCCCCTACTTCCAGGACGCCGGGGGCGGCGGCCTTAGTCCCCTCCTCCTCTGCCGCCGCCGCTTGCTGTGGTCGGGGGACAGCGCCATACCGGTCCTCTGGGGAGTGCCGCTCCTCTGCGGAATGCCGTTCCTCTGCCGAATGCCGTTCCTCTGCGGAAAACCGGCCCTCCGCGGAATACTGGCCCTCCACGGAAGAAGCGTCATCCGGTTTCGGCGGTGCGACGATGCCCGGGTGCACCGCGGCCTTGGACAGGTACGCGAGGGAGCACACGCATGCGAACGCGCAGAGCGCGATTTTGGACCACGGTGGGCGGAACGACGCACTCATCGACCACGGGGGTGGCGGCGGTCGCCGCCTCGCCGTTGATAGAATATTGATCAAAGCTCCCTTTCCCAGCCCGTTGGCCCTGCACGGCTGCCGCTACTCCTGTTGTTATGGCGCAGGGATGTGCGGGCGGGAGCGCGAGCGCGCACGCGCACGCGCAGGGGGGGGAGGGGGGGGAATATGTTGTCGAATAATAGTGGTAGAAGCATTGGGTGGCCGCTCCGGTGGATCTTTCTTGTCAGGGCGGTTGACATAAAGAGGGAACAGACTACGTGAGGGGTGAGGATGAAGCTGAAATCCTGTTCAAACGGCCAAAGGGTAACATAAAAGAAAGGGTAGTACCGTAAGGATGCGAGAGAACGCACCGGGTGCGATAACCCCGATACGTGCGATACTGAGTAAATTCGGAAATTCTAAATCTTGCAGCAGTAGTACAGGGTGCTTTCGACCCCCCCCCCCGTGCGAATACTCCGATACTTGCGATAACCAACATGTCACGGACGTACGTACTGCAGAACACACAACACCTTGCACGAGATGAACTGCGAGGTACCTCCGGCGCAGCGAGTGTCCCGGCACACTCGGAGCACTCGGTGCCATGTCACCGATCCCTGTGCGATAATCGAATGAAATCAATATTCGTGTTGTCTTATTATCGCACGAGGGTGCTATGTCACCGGTATACGTGCGATATCACCGAACCGTGCGTTCTCTCGCATCGTCCTTACGGTACGCGTGCGAGTTAGCCTGTGACCACCTGCAAGTACATCCGCTCTTTCACCTCACGGAGACACAAAGGGACACCAGGAGGAGGACACTGGATCATGTACAAAAAAATGTTACACAGGGACCGGTTTGAGCCGGTACTCAGATAGTTACGTTGGAGTCTTTTCAAGTAGAGTGAGGGGTGAGTGAAAAGTGCTGGTCTCTTTGAGTTCATGCACGATGCACATACTGCAGCGGTAGGATGTGTGTAATGCTCTACATGTACGTGCCTTCAACCAGCGATGCCACCTCGAAACAAAACCAAATATTCGTTGTTTCTTTTCAACAACAACAACTGCCGGCAGCAGCGGGGAGGCCAAAGAGGGCACATCTTTTTATCTTATTGTTAGATGAAAAGGCGCTCAAATAGATCTTCTCAGGTGAGCACTACTAAGTCCGCGTAATCGTAGACACCACTGCTCCAGGCCGTACAAGTAGTCCAATGTCCGATCGTGTCTAACTAGGGCCGTCCCAAAAAAAAGCGGCTCATACAATATTGGGGCGTTTCGGAAATATGTTTCGTTTTGCCCAGACAAAATGCCCAGACAAAATTGCCCAGATGAAAATTGGCATGAAAATGATCCGAAAAGAAGCTCAGATTTTTTGTCGGCATGACGTGGCAACGGCCCGCCGCTGATTGGCCGAAAGACTCGCGCGCGCCGTTTCCCAGGCCTCTTCTCCGCAAGCAAGAAAAAAGGTTTATTGGTTGGGTGCTGCCATCTATCATTCAAGGTGCCAGGAGCATCTAGCGGGGGTGTTGTTACCGCAGAGAAGCACCCTGTCAAGGCTTCAAGCAAGCAAACTCTCAGCCGCTCAGGTGGCGTCCTGCTTCAACCAACCGAAAGAGAGAGGCGGCGGTCAGCAGCAGCAGCTAGCTAAATAGCTGCAGCAACAGCAGGCAGCAGCAACAGCAGCTTCAACCTAGAACAATCGCACAGCGATGTTTAAAGCTGCATTCCAAACGGCAACAGCTGTGTAGAGGAGATGGCGCCGATAGAGAGTAACACAAGGCAACTTCTGGACCACCTCCCAGCAGTTCGAGTGGCCTACAGCTCATGGTATGGGTGTTCTCCTGAACTGGTTGTAGACAAGAAAGTTGCTCTTGTTTTTGAGGCTGCTGGTGAACCATGTCTCATCCCACCCTCATCCCCTCGGTTCCTTCCACAGCCTTCCACAGCGATCACCACATACCTACACACACATAGACGCACACCGCCCGCATCGGAGGAGGAAGGAGCAGGTCTGTCTGTCCAGTGGTGGTGATATGAGGCTTGGACGAGTCTGTACCATGCGATGCCATCTGTTGTGGTTTCGGCTACTCTGTTGCTGCTCAAGTATCAAATGTCTGAGCCTTTTGAACAGGAACCCACGCCTCAGATGAAATGAGGTTGGTGAGAGGTTTATGTCTGAGCCGTGGGTGAAAAGTGGGGCAGCCTCAAACAAATAAAACCGTTACCGGCTACAGACTCCAAAATATCTGACCCTCTTTTGTCTGAGCATTTTGTCTGAGGGTGGGTCTTGCAAAAAAAATGCAGGATCGAAAGTAACAAAAGACAAATGCCGCTGGTTGGCTCGTTCCCACAGATTCCGCCGCCGAACCTTGAAGACAGATGTTATTGTTCCGAAAATTCTTCGACATGGTAACATAAAAAAGAAGTAGCAAATAGACTGAAAACGCGGCTGAAAATATATAGACCACGAGGTGGCAGGAGACGCTCCTCCTCCCACAATCCACGCAACATCTTCATGAGCGATACCGGAGGCGCCAACACAGACAGCAGCGCAGCAGGCGCAGGAGGCGCCACGGGCGTGGCGGGAAGCTTTGTTTTGCCTCGGCAGTCCCCCCCCTAGCAAGCTGCTGGCGGGAGTGCACACGCAAACGTGATGACTCCTCCGGCGCCACCACAACATCTCTCGCACATTACGCCCCAGCAGCAGCAGCAGCAGCAGCAGCAGTACGTAGGCATCGCTGCTGCCGCTGCGGCCGCCGCTGCTGCTGCTGCGGGTTCTCCGGCGTAAGCTCCGCCAGCGTTTTTTCCTGCATCTGCTGGATTTCCCCCAGCGCGCGGATTGTCCATCCCTAGGTGGTCCAGGCGCGCATGCTTGCAGGATGGACCACACCGCCCCCGTCTCCGCAACGGCTGGGGCTGGAAAACCTGCCGGCGCCCGCGCCAGGGCCAGATTTGCTGCCGACGCTCGCGCCAGGGCAGGAATCGCCGACGGCGCTCGCGCCAGGGCCGGGATCGCTGCCGGCCCTCGCGCCAGGGCCAGGATCGTCCATGCAACTCCTACCTTCGCCCCCAACGTTACCGCCCAAGCCCATTCTGGAGGAGCAGCCGGACAATGCCGACTGGTTGCTCCCGGCATGTCATACGGAGAAGAAGAGGCGCGCGGAGGCAGCGGGCCTTGAGGGAACCTTTCGGTGCGGTGATGGGGTCGACGAGGTCAACACGTCGATTTCGATCGTGAAGAAGCCAGAAGCTGCAAAGCTGCTCCTGGCCCAGGACGCGTGGCGTGTATCAAAAGGTGTCGACCCTGATTGGAAGCAAGCTCCGCAGGGCACCCCGCAAGCGAAGAGGGTGGCGAAGGAAGCGAAGGCGAAGCTTCTGCCGAGGAGGAAGGGCGCAAGAGGAGATGCCGTTCCAACGGGGATGCGGCAAGGTTGTGCTTCATCGTGTTCTCGGACGAGATGTACGAGAAGGTCCTCACCAGCGCACAGGCGCCCACGGATCGAAACAAGCGCGACAACCATGCCATAGGGGTGAACGATCCAGATGGGGTTTGGGATGAGATTGTTGACCACTTCGTGAACGAAAATTTGAGGCTCGGTGGGGTGCGCGCTGGCAACCCCAAATCACACGACGGCAGCACTGCACCCGGAGTGCCCAAGATGTGGGAGGCGCTTCAATCGCTCGACTATGACGATCCAGCGAAAAAATGAGTTTTGTTATTTCGTTAGTATGTCGCACATTTGAGACATACATGTTGTGCTGCTGGTTCGCTTCTATTTACATGTAAAGGGCAGGTGCCCGGGGAGTTGCGGCTGTTTCTTTCTCCTTTCCCCCGCGGAACGCAGCTATTGTTTGACTTGCTTTGAAAACGGGCCTCGCAGGTTAACAGTAGGAATGCCAGCTGCCAGTTCTTAATTTTTGCCACTTATTTTATCAATTACGGGGGCGCTGGTTTCTTGGCTTATGGTGCAGTGCCTCATGTGAGTTCGTCGTTCAAACGTCTCGCTGTTGTCAGGCGGAGGGAAGAATGGACGTTCGAGGAAGGGTCGCGGAACGGAGAGCTGGACTAGGTCCGCGCCCGCGAGAAGGTTGAAGGCTGGTGGACGGATATGCGTGCGGAGTTCAGGGTGAGTTTCGGACAACGATCCACGGCGGGTGGATTTGGTATTTTCCGATTTCCTGTAGAACTACTTGCGCAAGATGCCCACCTCCGTGCTTCGACAGGCCTTTTGTTGGTAGCCGCCTTCGTTGGGGACGCATTGGATCTTTGCTGCGGTGGAAGTTGGGTTCAAGAAACCCGACCGTCCAGACGACCGTCTACCCTCCTGTGTCCCATCCCTTGGTCTTTTTTTTTTTTCGGGTGCGGGGGGCGGGTTCAGCACTCCTGCATGCCGGGTGCTGTTGTTACAGAACGAAAGCCCACCCCCCGTCTTGTTTTTCTTTTCTTTGTCGGCAGTAGTGGTAGTTGGTCGACAAACTGCCCCCGTCCAGACGTCCGTCTGCCCTCCTCTGCTCCGTCCTCTGGTCGTTTTTTTTTGGGAGGGGGGGGGGGGAACGGGTTCAACGGGCATATGTGCCGGGTGCTGTTTCAGTCCAGTAGCACACGACCCCTCCACTTATTTTTTTTTGTTTTTTCGGTCTGACGCACGCGGCGGTGCAGTACTTAATCGAAACATTCGCCCCGCCCAGACGACAGTCTCCCATAGTGTGCTCCTTCCTGGTTTGTTTTGACGTCGGGTGCGGGCACACGTGTCGCGTGCTTGTTTCATCGGTAACTATCTGACATAGTCCCGTACGTTGTGTGCTGGGTGAACGTTGTCAATGTAGGCGTCGCTCATCGCTGGTGGTGTCTAGAACGCGTTTGATCTCCTTTGGGGAAAGTTGGGACGGTCAGAAATACGTTTTCCCGAACCCCAACTCCTTACATCTATTGTAACCCCTCTTTTCATGCCAACACATGTAATTGTGCTATGCATGTTTTCCAGATCGCCAACAAGAACAAAGAGAAGAGTGGGAACAACGCTGAACACCACTGGTCCTTCTGTAACCAGAGGCTGTACGTCCTGCTCATGATGGACTGGTACGAGCTGAGGGGAGGCGACAGCGCCAACGAGCACTGCGCAAGGTACTTCAGCGTGAGGCTCAGCGAGGAGGATGGGGAAGCTTTCAACACTCTGTCCATGGAAGACGAGCAGTCGTCCAGCGATTCGGATGAACCGCCCGCTCCGAAGGGGAAGCCGCGAGAGCGGAAGGCGAGGGAGAAGGGGAAGGTAAAACCGGAAGAAACCTTGGTCCAACTTGTGGACGCATTCAAGACCACACCGAACAGCGTGGCAGCGGCGATGTACAAGATTGCGGACAACGACGCCGGGAATCCCGTGGATATGTTGATTGCTGCCTGCGATCGCGTTGATGACTTGGGAGAGAAGTTGGGAAAATGAGAAAGCAGCAGAAGCGCCCAAAACAAAAATTGAAAGGATCACTCAAAACCTCGCAGTTTTAAAGCGCGGGAGGCGTACGAAAAAATCTACAAAAAGACCAGGCCTGCTGCAGAGAAAGCGGCGGAGGAAGGAAGAAGAAGAGGAAGAGAGTGAGGTTTCGTAGCGAGTTCTCGTGAAGGCCCTCCGGACAAACCAAACCCGACCTCTTCCAACGACGCATGAAGAGGATGCCTTGTCGTTTTGGGTTTGATTCACACGGCATAGGTTGGGTACATGCATTGTTTTTAGTATGGCTAGTTTTTTTTCCGTTGTGTGCAGCACGAAGGTAGGGCACTGCTCGTATGTTCTTTGAGTGCGGAGGGGGCATTGCGTGATCCACCCCTCCAGCATGTCTTTCTTCTTTCGGTTCCCGCGGGGGAACAAGAAAAGTTTGATGTTCAGTGAGGGACCAGAGTCTTCGCTATCGGGCGTTTATGTACAGGCGTACGTGTTTTTGGCTGCCGGAGAGCTGAGCCCAGAGGCCAAAGACATTGGTTCAGAGGGTACTTCATCTTTGTCACATTGCTTCGAAAATACTACCTTCTGGGAACAACATACTTTTTGTTGTCGTGAATATTCATCATATGAAGGTTGAGTACGCTCAACAACGTGGCTCTCTCGGCCTCCGTGAGGTCCCTGTCATTTCTCAATTTATCTCCCTTGTCCAAACATTCATACCCTGTGGGGCACACTCGACCAAACGGAAAGAAGTATATATACATAAAAGGCAGGGAACATGCCACCGCAGAAAAATAGGGCAGAGAAACTAGGCACCACGCCAGACAGCGAAGTCGCACAAAGAGCATTTCGGGTAATCCCATATCTGCCTCATGAAAGAAAATGACAATCGACCTTGTTGTCGAAATCATCCATACAGAGTGCCCTATCGACACTCGCTTCATTTTTTTTCACGAGTCTACACCGCGGAAACTTTTACGCTTATCTCCCGTGTCCCGTGTTAGGTACCCAAGAATAATCTGTCGGGTTGTAGCGGACAATCATTAGTCTCTCTCTCTGCTTGACAGCTTCAACACCACCACAAAAGAAGCCCATCCGATCCATCCCGAACATAACTTTTTCTGTTATCGATACCCTCAACGGAACATTCCCCCAACGTCCAACCCGCACCTTGACGTATGACACGTTGTATCGACAAACGGAACATCTTGCCAATGCCTCAGCCAACTACCTACTTTGGCCTACGACCAAACGATGCTCCCACGAAAATTTCCCCAATCCTATGATCCAGCTCCCCGAAAAGCACCCCACCTTGTGCGCCTTGACCAATCCCCCCCCCCGGTGTTTGCTATCGGGGTTGGGTTTTCGTCGCTTGGCAACGACCTTGTAAAACAAGCCACCCCCTCGGTGCTTGCCATCGGGATTGGGTTGTCGTCGCTTGGCAACGACGTTGTAAAACAAGCCGATTCACTTCGTGAACTCGGCAACCAGGTTACCGTTTTTTTAGTACTTCTGTTTTTTTTTGGCGGTAACCATAATAGTGGTCGAGTAGATCGTGTTGTGCGGGGTCGAGAACCCTCACTCCGCGCTAGGGGGATGATCGCACCACGTTGTGTGAAAATTGTCAAGCACCCTCGAGGCAGTTACACAGTGCTTGCAACTGTCTCAGGAAGTGAAAGCACCACAAAATAAATCAAGTCATACGCAGCTGTCGTCCGTACGCAAGGAAGTAAGCACAAGATACCGAACATCCTTAGCAGGATGCAGCGCACCCTTCATGCGACTCGCCGAATATCTCACGGCGCTTCGCGCTTGGTGATGTGAGAGCCTGGTCCGGTGAGAACCCGGCGTGCTCCGTCCCGGCTTTGTAGGGATGCGAGGTCAATGGTCTAACGACTACGGCATGCACGACTATGAGTACACCCCCCCCTCCCGGTGTTTGCCATCCGGGTTGGGTTGTCGTCGCTTGGCAACGACGTCNTCGAGGCAGTTACACAGTGCTTGCAACTGTCTCAGGAAGTGAAAGCACCACAAAATAAATTAATTCATACGCAGCTGTCATCCGTACGCAAGGAAGTAAGCACAAGATGCCGA
>CACKRE030000046.1:142409-170563 GCA_902602495.3 Ectocarpus sp. CCAP 1310/34 | reverse complement strand
GGCCACGAGGTCCTCTCCTAGACGAGACACCCAGTCACTCTCCTGCCCGCCCCGGTGTCCCACGCCCCCCGCCATCGCTCGTAACAGCATGCGCTTGGGGAGCCGGCTCTCCTCCATGCGCATAACAAAGCCCGCGATTGGTATTATAGTTGGAATTGTTCCGAGTTGCGGAAAGTCTATGCGTCCTTACGTCGGTGAATTTCTTGCGACTGTTGCTTGATGCTTTGTGGCGCACGAGGCGCCCACTCTCTCCTGTTCCTTGCCTACGAGGGTGTTCGTGCGTGGAGGTAGATTAGTCGGATTGTACCAAATCACTGGCGGTTTCGTGTACCGCAGATGGGATTGCCTGGAGGGGCGGCTAGGAGAGACCTTGAGATACGAGTTGCGGGCCCCCTTTTCGACTGGCTTTGGGTCTGGCACTCTTCCTCCCTCCTTCTCCCTCATGTCCCCCTACGATAATACATGCCGTTAACAACACTCTTTGGACTCTGGAGGTCACACAACAAGGGCATACCAACATTCTAGAAATGCATCCTCCGGAGGAGCCCGATGATCTTCAGAGTTCAGCTGTGGTGAGAAGCAGCAGCAGGAGCGTTGTGCGTGATCCCTTGGTAAGGACATTACTGAGTGACACGACGCGCAAGTTTTGACTAGGGTTTCAAGTTGAGGCGAGAACCAGGGGTGTAGGAGATGATGGGCAGGCTGCCATCGCTTCTGCAGGCCAAGTCGGGTGGGCGAGGCCAGGATTAGTCGGGCCGTGCTGCGAGAGGCACGGCAGGTGCGGCGGGATTTGTGTGTTCCACCGAGCAGCCACCAAGAGCTGCGTGGTCGTCAGGGAGGGCGACACTGCGGGAGGAGAGAGCAGCAGTAGGCCGGACGTGGATGGCGCCCTGGTGCGGGCTGTTGAGGTCCCTGCTGAAGGTGTGTTTGGTGCATTCCAGTACACCAACTCTCTCCGTCTGTTGTAGAAGTTGTGGCAGAGCTGTTGCACAGCAGAGTTGCTACCGCTGGGGGCACTAGCGAAAGTGTCACAGCGACCGACTTATCCACTCAGGAGGGGTCGGACGAAGTTAGGCGGCGCCAAGAGGATGCTGTCGACGGTGGGGATGCTGTGTAGTGCATGTCCACCAGGAGTCCCAACGGGGGCTCCATAGAGCGGGAGCACGGAGGCTGCCGCTCGCCCGCAGGTGCGGGTCGTGGGAGCAGAGGAGAGTATCCGCTACTCCCGAGCCGGTTGCTATATCGGTTTGTCCCCATTAAAAGGGCGTGTAGGAGGGGGCACGCGGAGGCGGTGGAGTTCTGCCGCCTGCACCCCAGCAGCATGGAAGGAACACAAGACCGGGAGATGGCCTGGAGGTATACAACACCAATGTCTGCTGGGGCGGGTCTGGAGACAAGGCCGGAGCGGGAATGCCCGCGGGTTGTACCCGCAAGGTATGTGGCCCGCGAACACGGGTGGAGAACACTCGTGTACACTTGAGAGTAGTGTGTGCTCTCTTGTGTTTATCCCCATTAAGGAGCGTGTAGGAGGGGGCACGCGAACCCAACCCGTCGTGTGTGCGGGGAAGGGTACCAGAAAAATCTTGCTGGCCCCGATGGGTATGCGGGGAGAGAAGTGCTTCCTGGCCCCGATGGATAGGCGGGGTATCACGGGAGTTGTGTGAGAAGTGCTGGAGTATTTGGCCACACCCAGCAGCACGGCAGTGGCCGTGGCTGCCTTCTACCAAGAGCGGGAAGGGGGCAGCGAACATCAAGGCGCGTGGGGTACCGCGTGCACTCTACATCATCAGCTGGCGGGGCCCGGAAATACGTAGCTGTGGGATGGTGGAGTTCAAAGACACGAGAAAGCCGTCGTGTGCCTGTCTGCTACACCGCTACACCGAGGAACGTCGGGACGCCGAGGGACGTCGGGTGTGGGCGGGTGGGGAGGGAAGCAAAACGGACCAGCCGCGCGGTGGATTTCCGCGGGCACTATCTTCATTTTGGTTGGTACCGGAATGTGTTTTATTTTGTTTTTTTTTTTGATTCTTTTGTATGTGGCGTTTAGCAGTAAAGGGCGATAACTTGTATTGCACGTGAATAGTCGCAAGTGAGGCGCTGTTGCGGACTTGCATAGATCGCTGTTAATTGCTTGTTGAAATCCATGGGTGTTTCCGCCGCCACATGCTCGAGTTTCACGCGTCACCGCTTGTTTTGTGTTCCCTGTGTGGCCTGTGTGGTTGCAGAATAAGGGAGGGTGGCGCCGTGCGTGGGTTTTTTGTTTTGGAGAGTGTAATGCTCGGAGAGTTTTGCGCCCGGTCTGCAGATATTCTGCAACGTGACAGAGTTATGGTCGTCCTCTCATGATTGAGGTGGAACTATTTCGATCTTGCAGTTATTGGATGACGGAGGGCGTTGCCTCTTGGGTGTTGTTGGACTCTATTTACGGGAGGAGTTTGGTCGTGTTTCCACGATGTTGCATGTACCATGTGTCTGATTTGTTGATTGAATGCTGGACGATCGCCACGTGTATGTGCTTCTAGGCAACCAAGTGACTGAGTAGTCTGGTGAATAAGACCATGTAACGAGTAAGGATACGCCGGGAGTTCGAATCTCACCAGGCGTCGCCTTTGTTCAAGGAATGAAGAAAGGAAAGCGCCTTTCCGAGAAGGGGAAAGCGACGCGCGTTGTTTGGCACACTAGAGAGGGCGTATGAAGTCGTCCCCAACTACTAGGCATGTGTTGCGTAAGGAAGGGCATACGGCGTGTAGACTATCAGTGTTATTCGAGGAGCGGACAATGGATATCAGGTGCATTGAAGGTGGCTATTTTGGCGAAGTTTGTCGTACGACATCACCAGAAGGGTAGGGGCGTGCTTGATGATTTGTTTTTGTGCTGCGCAGGGAGGACCTTGTCGAGTCAGCCGAGCGTGGCGTAGAGAGCGAGCCGGGGGCGGTGGTAGATATTGTCTTGCCTTGATGTTGCAGTACGGCCGTTGGAATCTTTCGTGATATGAACGGCGTGAAGGCGTTGAGATTTGTAAGGGGTTTTGATCCGATGGCGGGTTTCCCCTTGTTTCTGATTTGCGTTGTTTTAGGTGCTTTTCGGATGTACTCTTCGACGCACGAGTGGTGGTTATTCACTGGCGTAAAGAACCAAGGGAGGGTGTTCGTGCGTGGAGGTAGATTAGTCGGATTGTACCAAATCACTGGCGGTTTCGTGTACCGCAGATGGGATTGCCTTGAGGGGCGGCTAGGAGAGACCTTGAGATTCGAGTTGCGGGCCCCCTTTCCGACTGACTTTGGGCCTGGCACTCTTCCTCCCTCCTTCTCCCTCATGTCCCCCTACGATAATACATGCCGTTAACAACACTCTTTGGACTCTGGAGGTCACACAACAAGGGCATACCAACAGAGGGCAACCTAATTTACGACTTCACCATCTCTTCATTCCTGTCAACCGGGTCAGCCGTGCTTATCCAGCAGCACTAGGCTTGAAACCAATCAACACTCTAGAGCGAAGGTTGACCTCATACTATCTTAGTGAAGTGGACACATGCCGTCTGCGTCTGGAGAGTTCGGCAATGGCGATGCAGCCCCGACCCACGAGGAGGTCAATACAGCCATCGACCAGGCCACCGCAAAAATGGAGAGCATGATGACGGAAAAGTTAGGAACCGTCATGGAAGCCCTGTCTCGGTTAGTGCCCGAGACAGGGTTCGCCGCAAGTATGGCCGCAGCGGGCCGCAGGGGAGAGTCACGGGGGGAAGACACGCCCCCCCCGGCGCTGGTCATGTGAAGCCGTCTGCGGGGGACGTCTCGCGCGAAAGCGAAACCAGTGACCCGCCGGCAAGGTACGACCCGACCATGAAGGCCCGGATCCCGCGCGTCAAGCAGCTACTCCACCACACTCTAAATGAATCTCCTCCGACGCTTTTAGCAACGAACTCTACTCCTCCTTTGGCCTTGGCCTCATGCAGATTTTTCTTCGTGGTGTGCTGTTGGAACTGGTGTCGGTTCGTCCCTCTGCTTCATCCTACAGGAAATTTTGAGAGCTGGACCAAAATAATCCTGTCCCCAAACAAAAAGTTCCGGTGCCCATTTTCCTGTTAGAAATGCGGCGTAATCACCTTAACCGGAAAAACGCACCGCTACCGGACAAACGGCCGCCTACCGGAAGTTCCTACCCTATAGGGGAACCCCCCTATTACATGTATCTTGACCAAGCTTCCGTTCCTAGCCTGGGTGGAAGCACCAGTTCGTGTGTACACAAAGGGAAGAGAGTGCTGCACCCCTCTTCTTCTCGAATAAAAAATCGAAGTCAAGGTACCGCAGGAGGGGTGGGTAGGGGGCCTGAGGGAGAGGAAACCCTTCTGTGTGAAAACGGGCTGGAATAAACGGCACAAAGTGCCGTTAGCGCTGATGATCTTCAAACAACATGACGACCAAAAAGAAAAAACTTTCGTTACGAGCCTGCCCTTCTTTGTTGCAAAGTTACGTACTGCTGTAGGTCCATCTACACACATCAGTATGCCCAGTTCGTCTTTGCTGCTTATCCTCTCAACTCATCGCCCACATGTAGTTCAGAATGTCCAGCGTGTAGACCTCCAGCGCATCCGTCACGCATGATCTCATGTTGTACATAACCTATCTAAGAGTATCCGGAGGGTCTCTTTTCAGTAAGGGCGCACGACGATTTCTCTTTTTTTATTTGACATTTTCGAGGGCGCACGAAGTTGACTTTTTTTGCGGAGATTGTCGAGGGCAGGGGGGGGGTACACGTACATAGAGTAGCCACGAGAGCACCCCATGCAGTAAGAGGTGGAGAGATTGCACCCCTCCTAGACTGACCTTCAAAGATCGATTGCTCCACAAGCGAGTCGGGGTGTAAAGAGCTGGATACTTTCACGGATAGCCCTCGACATGATGCATGTTTCCACAACAACCATTGTTGGTTTTGGTACAAGCATGCATGGTTGGTTGTGGAGCCATCGAGCAGTGAAACTCGGTCTACGGCGGGTACCTCTCCTCCTCCTACGGTAACGCGCTCAAAGTATGGGTGAAGCGTCGTCACCACGTAGACAGATAGCAGCACAAGATCCCCCACGTGAGGCTTGCGTTAAGTGGGCTCTAACCTCCAAGAGAAGGAAAAAGTCGAACAACATTTACATTATTGGCCCTCCCAGGAAGGGGAACGTACTTTTGGTTTGCACGCCGTAGTAGCTATTAGACCATTGGCAACGCAGCTCGCCTCGGGCAACTGTGCTGGTCCTCCAAGAGATCCTCGGCATGTTTTTGAAGGTGGTGTAGGGAGCACAAACGAGATGAAGATTAACATTCGCACACAACCAATCAATCCCTGGTTCGAAAAGTACGCGGGTCCTCAATCTGACGTTGTAGAAATATAATGTTCAGAGTACAGACGAGAATAGATTCGCACATGCATACAACCACAATCAATCGGCGCTGCGTACACAAGCACGCACGCCTTACGTTATTATTGCATTCTACAGCGTTCGATGTCAAACGCATCTGTGCGGGTGCACCGAGCTTTGAGGAATTGACCACGCGTCCTCGAGGACGGAGCTGATGGCCAACCGGTCCTTCCTACTCTGCCAAAATGTGGCCTACAACTGCTCCCCCTATCCTACCTTTATCACATCTCGCCTGTTCAGGTCACTTCCCCTGCCTTATTACACCTACCGTCTCTTCCCGGCTTTGCCGTATCTCAATCTTCTCTCTGTAACTTCCATTTTCCCCATCTCAGTCATGGACAATGTTCGCTCCTTTTCGGTAAATGGACCTTCTGCAGCTGCATGAAACTGGTCGGAGCCGCTTTCACAATTGAACTTGCCGTGTACGTCTTCCTCTCTAGATTTGGGGGGAACCTAGGCCTGCGGGATGACTTTCTACGTGCACCCTTGGTCTCAGGAGGAAAACCACGTCCAGTGTGCAGCCTGAGTTTCCCCCCAAGACGTACTGTTTTAGCAGCCGATATCGAACCATTCGACCAGTCAGGTGTTCAGCAGCCGGGCTAGTGAAACATCATCGTTTGACCTCGGCTGCGAAAGCACTCGACAGTGAATCCGTAAAGCCCCCTGCACGATGTCGAGTGGACAGCGATAACACGGTTACGTCTTATTAGAATCATGTTACGTCGTAGCATGATATTCACAACCGTCTCGACATCTACAGAGGACGGACATTGTCCAGGCCCTCATGTTGTGCGACACCATAGGAATGCCTCTGCTGATTGAAAATGTCGACAGCCTGCTGATACAGGCGAAGGTCGAGCGACAAGTGTTTCTCGATTTCCGGATCCAAGAGTGCCTGTTGAAGCACGTCTTGTTTCTCTCCCTTGAACCGCGTTTCGACGTTTTGCTTCCCGGAACGCTCGAACTCCTCGTGCCAGGCCATCCCAGGTATGTCCAAAGCTGAGTCGAAGAGGGACAGCGTGGCGTTCCAGTCTTCTAGGATCCCGACGACCGCATAGTTATCCCGGAGCAAATCTACCACGGGCCTAACCATGTACTCCAGCCTGGTTTCTTCAGGACAAGTGTCGTCTGCCACCCCCGACCGATCGTTGAGAAACAGCTTCAGCATGTACCACCCCGGCATCAGTTCTACTTGCTCTTCCGTCAACCCCATAGCGCCCCCGCCATCGGGCGAAACAAGGAAATCAATTACGTCGTCATGAGAGACGAATCCCAAGGCGAACTGGCGGAGCGCGAAATTGCCCCAATGTCTTGCGAACGTCACCAGGTCGACGTTTCGACTGGACACGAATTCCGACGCGCACAGCTGGTCACTTGGGTCTTCCCTGAGGGAGGAGAGCGAGCACAAATGAGAGCAACGTTCATGGAAATAGATACCTGAGAAATGGGCAGGAGCACAGGGAGACACTAAGACTATCCTTTTCCGGGAACAGAAGCGCAAGCGTGTCTCTTCGACACAGACAGAACACACCCGAGAAAAAAAAAAACGTTCGGTCTCGAGGAGGACACGCCCTCTGTAAACTGCGAGTGAGCTTGTAGGTATTCTCACAGAAACGAGAAAGCAAGAATCGGGCCAGGATGGGTAGATCTGAGCACCATCATGTCCAAATCCGGTCCATAGGACACAACGCTAACCTTACCTGCAGTAGTAATACGCGCTAACCAAGCGGGACACGGGGTGCCGAAACACAGTGAACCAACGGCATGGTGTGCGTTCGTCGTCAGGTTGGAAGGCCGGCGTTCTGCGCAAGGCTTCGAGATAGCCGCCGGCGACCGCGCTCCACCCGGCAGGCGAGGCTAAGCTCGCGGCCACCGATTCCGCGTAGCCTTGCCCTATCTTCCACTGGTACGAGTCGTAGGTCGTGCTCTTCGAACCCCACGAGTTAAACAGGAGTCGTTTTACCGTCGTCCCTCCGGCTTTCTGTAGGTGGTTGAAGATCCAACAGCGGTTCTCGCTTCGGGGCGACTCTTCTATGATCGGGGCCGGCGCGTTTTGAGAGCTTTCTTCAGCAGCGTGTGGTCTAGGCGGAACAAGGCCGTGATGGCCGCCGTAGAACAGACAAGGGAGCAGAGCCCCGCAGAGAAGACACTTGGTCGCAAAGGATGACGGTCTTGCCGCTGCCGGCCTTCGCCCGTTTGTTACAATTTTTGGTGGTCGCCCTCTGATGGACCTGTAGAACAAGAAAACAGGTTGCACACGGTCGAGGTTGTTCCGGGGGTAGGTACAGCACGACGAGAAGAGAAGTGGGGTGAGTTGTGCGAAAGAGAAGACATGCGGTTATTGGATGGTGTTTTTGCCGACACTACAGTGGTACTGCTTTACGATGGGAAATAGTAACAAAACCGCGACTCGTCGTTCACCATAAATTTGCTTCGACGGCACTTGGCTACTTTCGTGATGTTGGCGGTGCATGTGTTTCTAACAGATGACATTGAACGCGCTAACCACCTGGACCAAGGAAAAGACGTTTATTCTTTTAGCGGCAAAAACGATAATACGTGTGCGTGAGTCGCCGTGTCGCCCCATCTATTTCGGACGTGAGTTTTTGCACTTTGCACCTTTCGGTATTTTTGCTGGCCGCATCAGCCGAGACCATACAGGAGGAACGCCACACAGCAGTGTTTTCCTTCATTATCAAGAGGGAAAAGTTTTACCGCGACAAGGACTCAGCCGTCCGTTTTCCTCATCGATTGTATCTCTTGAAGTAGCACCGACCGTGTTCGTGATAGTTGCTGCTGTGTGTGTCGACAGAGTGACGTAGAACAACTTGATCGGACAGTTTGCATTGCGGGACTGTCTGCGTTGAAGATCGTTGAGTAGCTACATATTTTCAGAACAGCGAGGAACGTTCTGTGGGAATGTTCTTCGTGGATGGTGCATTACCCCGAGTGTTTCTTGTGGATAGTGCATCAGTCAGAGGATTCATGGTACGTTGTGAAGTACGTTAGCCCCTGTCTGTTGGGTCTTTGTGTTCCGATATCATTGTGTTCTACTTTTTTGCGTTGGTCGAGCGACACGGGTGGTGGCTGCGGTGCTGCGGTGCTGTGGTGCTCCCCACCCTTGCTCACTTCACCTTTTTGACCTGTTCTCCTGGTCCAAGGTCTCAACAATAAAACATCTTTTCCCCAGAAGCCACGAGGTTACCAACACGCTATAGCGAGACCAGTCGACTGCTGCTTGTCCCCTCGGACTGTACGTCAAGACTGAACGGAGGAAGATTGATCACCTTGCTTTGTGATGTGTGGGCCGGCTGGGGATCATGTGGATGACCCACCTCCGGGTGATTCGCAGGATGTTATTGGTGGTGAGAGATTGGATTCGATTGAGACACAGCTGTCCCAGCTCACGAGCATAATCAAGTCGCTTGTTGGGCAACGAGGTGATCAGGTGGAGTCCTCTGTTCCAGTAGCTGCTGCACCCGGAAGCGNCCCAGCTCACGAGTATAATCAAGTCGCTTGTTGGGCAACGAGGTGATCAGGTGGAGTCCTCTGTTCCAGTAGCTGCTGCACCCGGAAGCGGCGGAACAGAGTACGCTGGTGCGCATCAATCGGATGTCACTGGCAGGACTGCGGGAGGTACGGGCAGCAGTGCTCAAGTCCTTGGCATGTCCAGCATGTGGGTTGGGAGTAGCAGTCTTGCAGCCTCAGGCTTGAACCTTCGTGCAATAGTTGAAGTATGTCGTTCCTCTGCTGGTAGTACTGCCAGCGGCGGAACCGACGCCGGTTAGCATCCTGTAGATGCTACTGGCAGGACTGCGGGAGGTACGGGCAGCAGTGCCCAAGACCTTGGCATGTCCGGCGTGAGAGTTGGGAGTAGTGAGTAGTCTTCTAGACTCAGGCTTGAGCCCTCATGCATCTGCTGTAAATCGTCCCTCTGCTGGTGATTGTGCGTGGAGGTAGATTAGTCAGATTGTACCAAATCACTGGCGGTTTCGTGTACCGCAGATGGGATTGCCTTGAGGGGCGGCTAGGAGAGACCTTGAGATACGAGTTGCGGGCCCCCTTTTCGACTGGCTTTGGGCCTGGCACTCTTCCTCCCTCCTTCTCCCTCATGTCCCCCTACGATAATACATGCCGTTAACAACACTCTTTGGACTCTGGAGGTCACACAACAAGGGCATACCAACATTCTAGAATGCATCCTCCGGAGGAGCCCGATGATCTTCAGAGTTCAGCTGTGGTGAGAAGCAGCAGCAGGAGCGTTGTGCGTGATCCCGTGGTAAGGACATTACTGAGTGACACGACGCGCAAGTTTTGACTAGGGTTTCGAGTTGAGGCGAGAACCAGGGGTGTAGGAGATGATGGGCAGGCTGCCATCGCTTCTGCAGGCCAAGTCGGGTGGGCGAGGCCAGGATTAGTCGGGCCGTGCTGCGAGAGGCGCAGCAGGTGCGGCGGGATTTGTGTGTTCCACCGAGCAGCCACCAAGAGCTGCGTGGTCGTCAGGGAGGGCGACACTGCGGGAGGAGAGAGCAGCAGTAGGCCGGACGTGGATGGCGCCCTGGTGCGGGCTGTTGAGGTCCCTGCTGAAGGTGTGTTTGGTGCATTCTCTGCCTTCTACCAAGAGCGGGAAGGGGGCAGCGAACATCAAGGCGCGTGGGGTACCGCGTGCACTCTACATCATCAGCTGGCGGTGCCCGGAAATACGTAGCTGTGGGATGGTGGAATTCAAAGACGCGAGAACGCCGTCGTGTGCCTGTCTGCTACACCGCTACACCGAGGAACGTCGGGACGCCGAGGGACATCGGGTGTGGGCGGGTGGGGAGGGAAGCAAAACGGACCAGCCGCGCGGTGGATTTCCGCGGGCACTATCTTCATTTTGGTTGGTACCGGAATGTGTTTTATTTTGTTTTTCTTTTCTGATTCTTTTGTATGTGGCGTTTAGCAGTAACGGGCGATAACTTGTATTGCACGTGAATAGTCGCAAGTGAGGCGCTGTTGCGGACTTGCATAGATCGCTGTTAATTGCTTGTTGCAATCTATGGGTGTTTCCGCCGCCACATGCTCGAGTTTCACGCGTCACCGCTTGTTTTGTGTTCCCTGTGTGGCCTGTGTGGTTGCAGAATAAGGGAGGGTGGCGCCGTGCGTGGTTTTTTTGTTTTGGAGAGTGTAATGCTCGGAGAGTTTTGCGCCCGGTCTGCAGATATTCTGCAATGTGACAGAGTTATGGTCGTCCACTCAGGTCGTCCACTCATGATTGAGGTGGAACTATTTCGGTCTTGCAGTTATTGGATGACGGAGGGCGTTGCCTCTTGGGTGTTGTTGGACTCTCTTTATGGGAGGAGTTTGATCATGTTTCCACGATGTTGCATGTACCATGT
The DNA here is from genome assembly GCA_902602495.3 of Ectocarpus sp. CCAP 1310/34. Taxonomy (NCBI): domain Eukaryota; class Phaeophyceae; order Ectocarpales; family Ectocarpaceae; genus Ectocarpus; species Ectocarpus sp. CCAP 1310/34. Next base: position 159,772 of record CACKRE030000046.1, on the reverse strand, counting down.
GTCTGATTTGTTGATTGAATGCTGGACGATCGCCACGTGTATGTGCTTCTAGGCAACCAAGTGACTGAGTAGTCTGGTGAATAAGACCATGTAACGAGTAAGGATACGCCGGGAGTTCGAATCTCACCAGGCGTCGCCTTTGTTCAAGGAATGAAGAAAGGAAAGCGCCTTTCCGAGAAGGGGAAAGCGACGCGCGTTGTTTGGCACACTAGAGAGGGCGTATGAAGTCGTCCCCAACTACTAGGCATGTGTTGCGTAAGGAAGGGCATACGGCGTGTAGACTATCAGTGTTATTCGAGGAGCGGACAATGATATCAGGTGCATTGTAGGTGGCTATTTTGGCGAAGTTTGTCGTACGACTTTACCAGAAGGGTAGGGGCGTGCTTGATGATTTGTTTTTGTGCTGCGCAGGGAGGACCTTGTCGAGTCAGCCGAGTGTGGCGTAGAGAGCGAGCCGGGGGCGGTGGTAGATATTGTCATGCCATCATGTTGCAGTACGGCCGTTGGAATCTGTCGTGATATGAACGGCGTGAAGGCATTGAGATTTGTTAGGGGTTTTGATCCGATGGCGGGTTTCCCCTTATTTCTGATTTGCGTTGTTTTAGGTGCTTTTCGGATGTACTCTTCGACGCACGAGTGGTGGTTATTCACTGGCGTTAAAAACCAAGGGAGGGTGTTCGTGCGTGGAGGTAGATTAGTCGGATTGTACCAAATCACTGGCGGTTTCGTGTACCGCAGATGGGATTGCCTTGAGGGGCGGCTAGGAGAGACCTTGAGATACGAGTTGCGGGCCCCCTTTCCGACTGACTTTGGGCCTGGCACTCTTCGTCCCTCCTTCTCCCTCATGTCCCCCTACGATAATACATGCCGTTAACAACACTCTTTGGACTCTGGAGGTCACACAACAAGGGCATACCAACAGCTGGTGCTGCAAGCTTTGGTTCGATTGGAACTGTTAGTAGGGCTTTAGGTAGCCAGTCTTTCGGTTCAGGAATGGTTGGTGGGACTTTAGGTAGTCAGTCCTCCATTCCGGGAATGCATAGTGGGGTTTAGGTAGCCAGTCTTCCATTCCACCCCCATCTACTCCATCGAGTGAGTGGTGGGGACGTTTCGCCAGAAGAAACACATATGTTCCTGGGGCCGGCATTTTCGACACAGGAGAAAACTTGGGTAGGAGTCCTTGCAAAGTTCCCAAAGCTTCTGTTTTTGACAAAACGTCCGTCGTGGTCACAATTGTTTCTTCTGACTGCCCACAACCACAATAATCTGTTTGAGGCTTTTGTGTCTGAGCTAGACTATATGTAGACATTCCGACCGCAGACTTTGAATTCGACTTGACACCCTCGGTACAGCAAGGCTTCAGTGTGGATGTGCTGCGCCAGGAAGAAAAGACAACGGTGAGAAGTCCGACATGGTGCTATTTTCTCAAACCAGATTGAACGACTCGCATGATCTGACGTGTCTGGTAGAGTATAACGAGGTTATGCTGCTGGAGTGCTTGTCAAGTGATGATGCTGTCCGCAAATACTCATTATTTTTGTGAGGAAGACAAATATGTCAAGAATGGTGTTACGGACACGGTTACTGCTTTCCACATGACAGACTCTAGCGTTAACGATGTGAAGGATTGCTATTAGAACGCATGAGGGATTGATGGCGTTACTTGTGAAGTAGACCGTCTGGAACCCTGGACTGGAGGAAGTGTTTGTGATTGCTGACAGCGAGTGTTCAGTAGGGTTGAAGGTTAGTGCAACCTCTANTCAAGAATGGTGTTACGGACACGGTTACTGCTTTCCACATGACAGACTCTAGCGTTAACGATGTGAAGGATTGCTATTAGAACGCATGAGGGATTGATGGCGTTACTTGTGAAGTAGACCGTCTGGAACCCTGGACTGGAGGAAGTGTTTGTGATTGCTGACAGCGAGTGTTCAGTAGGGTTGAAGGTTAGTGCAACCTCTATTCTCCCAGCGCAGTGTTTGATGGCAAGTTATGAAATAGCTTCGGTGGTCTTGATGGTATGATGGCTACTTTCGACAGAACAGTAATTTTCCAGAATTTCGATGGCATGCTCATTGCTATTGCGTATCGTCTAGAGAATAACTCTGTTGGTTCCGTGCTAGCTGCCCTCACTCCTTCAAACCCCAAGCATGAATCTAAGATGGATGTGAACGAGTTTCAATTTATGCTCATTCACGTGAGGGATTACTTAGTACAACAGCAAAACGACTAGGTATGGAGTTGACCGGTAAAATGCATGCTTGTACGGGATGTTCGATGTCGAAGGCATTCAAGAAAGGAATTGCTCATGAAGCAAGATACAGATTGGACACTAAGTTGGGCAGAGTTTTTGTTGACCTGGGAGGGCGGAAGGACGTTGCGTCCGTATGGGGTAAACATCNGATTGCTGACAGCGAGTGTTCAGTAGGGTTGAAGGTTAGTGCAACCTCTATTCTCCCAGCGCAGTGTTTGATGGCAAGTTATGAAATAGCTTCGGTGGTCTTGATGGTATGATGGCTACTTTCGACAGAACAGTAATTTTCCAGAATTTCGATGGCATGCTCATTGCTATTGCGTATCGTCTAGAGAATAACTCTGTTGGTTCCGTGCTAGCTGCCCTCACTCCTTCAAACCCCAAGCATGAATCTAAGATGGATGTGAACGAGTTTCAATTTATGCTCATTCACGTGAGGGATTACTTAGTACAACAGCAAAACGACTAGGTATGGAGTTGACCGGTAAAATGCATGCTTGTACGGGATGTTCGATGTCGAAGGCATTCAAGAAAGGAATTGCTCATGAAGCAAGATACAGATTGGACACTAAGTTGGGCAGAGTTTTTGTTGACCTGGGAGGGCGGAAGGACGTTGCGTCCGTATGGGGTAAACATCACCCCATGATAGTGAAGGATGATTTCACAAGACGTACATGGATGTATTTCTTGAAAAATTTAATCAGACGCTGCGAGTGCTTTCCGGAGTTTCCTCGCAAGTGTGCGTGCTGATGGTATCCCATCATTGGTTGAGATTGTTAGATCTGACAATGGGGGGGGAGTTTTTCGGAGGAGAATTCGCGTCCGTTNACCCCATGATAGTGAAGGATGATTTCACAAGACGTACATGGATGTATTTCTTGAAAAATTTAATCAGACGCTGCGAGTGCTTTCCGGAGTTTCCTCGCAAGTGTGCGTGCTGATGGTATCCCATCATTGGTTGAGATTGTTAGATCTGACAATGGGGGGGGAGTTTTTCGGAGGAGAATTCGCGTCCGTTTGCAACGAGCTCTTGATTAAGCAAGAGTTCACCCCGGCTTACAGTCCCCAATACAACGGTGTTGCAGAGCGTGGTTTGGGACTGATTGAGGCGGCGGCAATGGCTGCCCGTTTTCAGGCAAAAGTTTTGTTTGGGCATGTGCAATTACCTGAGACTGATAGACTATGGGCTGAGGCCATGCACTGGGCTTGCGAAGCAATTCACCACACAGCTTGTACGGAGATGTGGTGAAGCTAGTCATGCTAGACCGTGTCCGTTTTTGAAACCGGCTGTAGGTGGCAGCGACCGTCTTAGCTGCTGCCGAAGGGTGAGGCTTGCTTTTATGTCGGTCCTTCAAGAGACCACCCGCGTGACTGTCATAGAGTACTTACGAGGGTTGGCACTATTCAGTAGAGTCGGAGAGTCAGGAAGGGTTGGATGAAGAGTTGGTTGAGTCGGGAGGGCAGGAGGTAGAATCGGAGTCATTTTCCCCTCTACGCACGTTCCATCCAATCGTCGTGCGCGGCGTGAGCTTGCTAGTTACAACACTGCTGCGAATGAGAATGTTGAAGTCAGAGAAGGCAGAACCCGTGCGCAAACTCGGGCCGTAAACCAGCAGAGCGTATCCGGTCTCATGGCCAATCTAGGACCTATTTCCGCATCTGAAATTGTAGAAGCACTCTTAGTGGAGCAGAGAGCGTCTGATACTTCGGAAATGCCGAGAGAGCTCATTCAGGATGTAGACAGAGCCTGGTAGCTAGCGAGAAGCCGGCCAGTCAAAGCATACCGTGATTTGGGACAAAGCCATGTCTGCAGAGTTTGAAGGCTTGTTAAGAGCAGGAATGTTCGCGTTAGCAGTAAAGGCCCCGATAGGCTGTAACGTGACAAATGCTAGATGGGTCTATAAATGGAGAGCAGACAAAACAGGCAAGATAGTGAAGGCCAAGGCTAGGCTTGTAGCGAAGGGCTTCAAGCAGAAGTATGGTGTGGATTATCTTGAGACTTTCTCGCCTACTGCAAATGCTGCATCGTTGGTAGCATTGGCATGCAAGTATGATTTGGAATTTCTTCACTTTGACATTGAGCAAGCGTTTGTTCAGTCGGAATTGGATCATGAGGTGTTCATGAAGATGCCTCCTGGCTGCGAGTCGATGTCAGGAAAGGTCCGTTTAGACAAGAGTTTGGAGGGACTGAGGCAGGCATGTAGAACATTTCTCAAGAGATTTGTGTCGGACCTGAAGTGGATTAGTGTCGAACAATCTCTATCTGACCCCTGTGTTCTGCGTTTCATGATGAGAAACGAGGTGATGGGTATGATCGCGATTCATGTGGATGACTTGCTGTATGGAGGAATTGAGAGTCTTGCCAAGATAGTTGTGCAAGCGCTAGGTGACTCTTTTCACACGAAGAATTTTGGCGAGGTCAAGTTCTTTCATGGTTGCGCATTTAGTCGCGACCGCGAGGCTGGCAAGATTGAGATGTCTCAAGAGCGTTGCGTCAGGAGTCTCGAGAGATTCAATATTTGTCGCACCAGCTCGACCCTGCTCCCCCTGCTAGTGTTTACAGGTCTGTGATGGAGGAGGGGGCAGGAGATGTGCCGTTCCGAGAGGTGGTGGGGAGCCTGATGTGGATCGCCAACCAGACGAGGCCCGACATCTCAAATGCTGTGCGGGCGGTGGCGAGGCACTCTCACGAGCCAAAGAAAAGCCACTGGAAGGCGGCCCAGAAGATTCTGAATTATCTTCTGGAGACGGCACAGTAAATTTTCAAGTACAAGCAAGACACGATGGTAGACGTAGGCACGTTGGTGTATGTAGACGCAGACTTCGCCAGTAAGGTCACTGACCGTAGATCAGTTTCGGGAGCACTAGTTTTTGTAGCTGAGTGTCTTGTTGCTTGGATTTCTAGGACGCAGAAATGTGCCACACTTTCAACAACTGAAGCAGAGTATGCTGCGATGGGTGACGGTGCAAAAGAGGCTTTGTTTGTCAACGGAAGGCTCGAGTTCTCGAGGCCTACTGATAGAATCGATAAGATTCAGGTTCGAGAGGACAACGAGGGTGTGATTGCACTTGCTGAGAATCCACTCAGTTCGTGAAACACTAAGCACATTGACGTGAGGCATCACTTTCTCAGGAATTTGACAGAGGAGGGAGTGTTGGAAATCAGGCATGTCTCTAGCGAACGACAGCATGCGGACATTCTGACGAAGGTTTTGCCGAGAGATCTTTTTGAAGTTCATCGTAATTTTGCTCTAGGTTTGATTTCTGAGAAGTAGTCTAGAGACCTGAGTTGTGTTTTTTTTTGGTTGTTGCTATTCTGATATATATTTGATCTGGTGACAACAGCCCCAAGGGAGGGTGTTCGTGATAGTTGCTGCTGGGTGTGTCGACAGAGTGACGTAGAACAACTTGATCGGACAGTTTGCATTGCGGGACTGTCTGCGTTGAAGATCACTGAGTAGCCACATATTTTCAGAACAGCAAGGAACGCTCTGTGGGAATGTTCTTCGTGGATGGTGCATTACCCCGAGTGTGTTTCTTGTGGATGGTGCATCAGTCAGAGGATTCATGGTACGTTGTGAAGTACGTTAGCCCCTGTCTGTTGGGTCTTTGTGTTCCGATATCATTGTGTTCTGCTTGTTTGCGTTGGTCGAGCGACACGGGTGGTGGCTGCGGTGCTGCGGTGCTGTGGTGCTCCCCACCCTTGCTCACTTCACCTTGTTGACCTGTTCTCCTGGTCCAAGGTCTCAACAATAAAACATCTTTTCCCCAGAAGCCACGAGTTTACCAACAGACCGCGCCAACCGGCTGACCAATGAAAAAACGTCTCTCAATAATTGTCATCAACCATCGGCGGAAAAGATTGAGTACAGGGTGGCATCCGCGTGCGTGCTAAGATGCTGGGCGCATGTTGTCAAACTTGAACCCTGTGCAAGTGGTGGCGCGTTCTGTATTACAGGACAGAGCCGGAAGGCGTAGACTACTGTGAGTACCGTGTAGGTGCTCAAAGTGCTCAAATGGCAGCTAGACTACATCCTCAGCAATCAGTAAATCCTTTGCCTTATAGACTACTGGTACAGCGTAACTTACGCAGCAGCGGTTCCCGCGACCCGAGCTGGGCGACCCTTTGATTGGCCTTCTCACTGTTCACGCCCTACATCTCCCATATACACCAGCAGCGGGGGGAAATGAGTACAGCCGTTCCAAGAACCAACCATAATATATGGCACAAGAATTGGCACTGCAGGATGCGGCACACCCGCAGTCCCGGCGTTCGAAGAATGTAGGAGAACAAGCAATATATATTTTTTCTCCTTTTGAGTCAGGATGCACAGGTATTTCCATTGCTTCCCTTCTATTTGTGTCGCGAGAGAAGGGTTCAGCGGTCCCTCTTCTCAGCGCGCTTTCCACAAATTAGTTGCGAGCAATACTCCAGAGAGAGGTGGTCGTCAATACCGCAACCTATGCACACATGAATGAATAGCACCAGCGGGGGTTGACCCAACTGAACCAACCGCTGATACTTGTGGGAACCGGCCAGCCTGGAACCGGCACCGGCTTCTTTCGGGTACGTTGTGGTTGCAAGGTGTGTGGTGCTTTCTCAAACCACGCGGAAACGACTATGATCAAACCATACCTTTACCGCTTCTGCCTGCACCCACCGTGAGTACTCTGAGCCAATGAAGGTCCTCCCCATCTCCTCATGCCTCCTTTAGTGTTGTCACCATGCACGCGGCGAAAGAGGCCCCTCGGCACGCTCCTCCCAAGCAGGAGCAACGAGGGGTGTAAGGACCTTGCACGAATGTTCTTGAGAACGTGTGGGCTGAGGTTTAACCACTTCAGCCTTCGGCTGTACCCAGGAGGGTAAGCTTAGAGGTGGGAGGCAAGCACCACGGCCTCGGGCGTTGTTAGGTATCGTTTGAAGGACGTCTTGATCTACTGACGTCAAAAAGGCGTCGAGCTGGTCGAAACACCCGTCTTCCTGTCTTGCCCGTCTGTCTGGTTTTCCATCGAAAGCAAAAAATGTGTTCGTCCCGCTGAGGGCGAAGTGTCCGGTACAGAACCGTATATGACACAAGATAACACATCCCCTTGACCGATTTTCGAAGCTCGATTTCTCAACTGCAGGAACAGTCACAGCGTCGAAAACGGCGGCGTTGAAACCGTCTGGTCGAGAGCTTTTCGAAAATGTATCGTTTCGTTTATGCATCTTCTTCGTCGTGGAGTAATTGAGCTTTGAAAATCGCTTCAGGGGGTGTGATATCTTGTGTCATATATGGTATAAAGTTCACCTTTGGACTATACTCGAGTATTTCGGAGAACACGGGCTACAGGAGGACTTTTCCGGAACGTTTTTTTTTGCTGCGCAGAACCTGTTTCGACGGGAAACCGCAAAAACACAAGTTTTGCAAAGACAGACCACACACACACACACTCCCCGGCCGCGAAGATACAGCCAGCAGGGCTCGCTCGCAAGAATCACCGGTTGGAGACCTTCCCGGCGGACCTACCAACATGTTGGATTCGGAAAGCGCTGCCAACGCACCAAAGCGCAAGAATTTGACACTCCAGAGCAAAAAAAAAAAAAGCATGATCGCCGAGCTGCTCAAGGGGAGCAACAATGGGGTTCTGGGCCATGGTGCCTTCAAGAGGGTGGCCGCCATGCACCAGCAGCACCCACGCACGATAAGCCTGCCACGATATTTTTCTGTTGTGCAGCAAGCACGGTCCACTTTTGATTGATGTGGATGCCGAAGTGCTTCGGTCAACAAAAAATAAGCGTAATTTTCTAAACATTTCAAATGTGCACTACCAGGTACATACAGGCTATTCCGGAATTTAGCTGATTTCCCGGGGATGATGAACCAGCATCCCCGCTCAGCCCGCGAGTCTTCCCTCAGCACTGAGGGGAAGCGGCACACAGTAGAGCTCTTTTGATCACCAACATAGCCCTCTGTACCTCAATACCCCAAAAGTGAACTATATTCAAGTTTTTCCAAAGTTAAAGGTGGAATATAGACACAAACAAAAAACAAACAAAATATATATTTATATATATTTCGGACCAGAGTGGATTTTTTTTTTTTTCTCCCATCAGTGGACTCTGTCGTCTGCCCCTCTGGCCCCCATCCTCCACTTCTACTAGCTAGACGACCCAACCGGGGTCACATAGGAGGGGGGGGGTGGGCCCCCTCCTGCGGTTCATGCCTGAGATATTTTTATCGCGAGAAGGGTACAGCAATCCCTTTCCTCGCGACGTATGAAGTCGATCAAGATTACTACTATTTGTAACGAGCTTGAGTCTACAGCGCGTCGCCTCTAACGGAGACCAGGATTTAAATTGTGAGAAAAAACTCACTCTGCCGGGACTCGAATCCCTGAACTGGCCCTTAGCAGGCTGCGGGGTTACCCACTAGAGAGACCACCGGGGCGACCGGTGTAGTGTTTTTTTTTTTTTTCCCATCATTAGACTCTGTCGTCTGCCCCTCTGGCCATTATCCTCCACTTCTACTAGCTAGACGACCCAATCGGGGTCATACAGGAGGGGGGGTTGGGCCCCCTCTTGCGGTTCCTGCCTGATATACTTTTATCGCGAGAAGAGTACAGCAGTCCCTTTCCTCGTGACTTACGAAGTCGATTATGGTTTACTAACAACGAACTTTGCAGCGCGTCGCTTTCATCCTTGTAGACCAGGATTTATTTAGTGGGAAATAACACACTCTGCCGGGACTCGAACCCATAACCTGACCCTTGGCAGGCCGCGAGGGTACCCACTAGACCACCGGGGCGACCGGAATATGATGTGTGGATGCAGGAATTTTTGAAAATTTTGTTTGTTTGGTGCGACACGTACTGCGCCACCTTCATGTATAGTATGTCCTGATTCTCGCAAAGTGGCTGTGAGTTGGGGGGGGGTGTACTCATAGTCGTGCATGCCGTAGTCGTTAGACCATTGACCTCGCATCCCTACAAAGCCGGGACGGANTGCTTGACCATTTTAACACAACGTGGTGCGATCATCCCCCTTGCGCGGAGTGAGGGTTCTCCACCCCGCACAACATGATCTACTCGACCACCATTATGGTTACCGCCAAAAAAAAAAACGGAGGTAAAAAAAAAAAAAACGGTAACCTGGTTGCCGAGTTCACGAAGTGAATTGGCTTGTTTTACAACGTCGTTGCCAAGCGACGAAACCCAATCCCGACGGGGAGGGATAAAATTACGCTGGGGGATGTTTCAAGCGTCTTCAGTTCTCCGCAAATGGTGAACCACGACCACGTAAGTAGGTAGGATGTTGTTACTTGTTGATGAACAACTAACATGCACGGCGCTGCCAACAATACTAGACTAGGCAGTAGAAGGTAACGCGTCATGGTTCATATTTTGACACATGCGAGACGCCCCATGGTACCCCACGGGGGACCTAATGGGCCCTTGTCACATGTCACGTCCTAGTCTAGAAACCTCCATGGAGCCCCACAACGGTCCATGGGGTGGCCCATGGGACGTCTCATGTCATGGGGACGTTCCATGGCATGCCCCATGAGACGTCCCCTGGGTCACCATGGTACACTATCACACCCTGTAGCACACCAACCTTGACGCAGCATGAGACTCCATGACACCTCAAGGAACCCAATGGCACCCCATGGCAAACCATGAGACTCCATGACACCTCATGCAAAACATGCACCCCATGACGCCATAGCACACCATGGTACACCATGGCACCTCGTGTAAAACTCATATTCCACAACAAGTGGAGTTAGTGCCCGGTTCCATTTGATTGCCTTCCCAAGGCACTGCGTGCGATAACATGGTACGGTAGAAGTCCAGGTTCGTTCTCAACGCAGATGCAACTAGGTGCTAGTGTTCCCACTGACAATGGAAAAAAAACAAACACTCACGACAAAATGGAGTTTTCGTTTTTCCTTTCGCTCGCTCCCGGTGGTGGTGGTGGCTGCAAAAGATGAGGCAGCGTCAGGTGACAATCGCTGGTTGCGGCATTCGACGACAGCAGCTAATCTAGCCGACTCGGCAATGCTGTGCTTGTGCCGCACTGTAGCAGTCAAGTAAAAGAGGTCGCACGAAATAATAAAGGCACGGCTACGTTTCTTTTCAGGGTGATGATGGTTGCGGGACAGGCCCCATGGTTTTCGTTTCAAGTCAAACCACAGATATCTCAACGGAATTGACCCGTCGCCCCCTTACGGCGGGACTCCGGAGTTCCGGTTCTACAAAAACTCTGGGGAGTTGTCTGTGGAAGGACTTTTTTTCGTTCAATGCATACCACAATCCTTCCACCCGTGTGACCGCGTCTGGTACGTCCAGAATCAACGCGACAAAACTCACACATGTTGAGCAAGGCCCCAACACGAACTAAAGGACGTCGTCTCCTGGACCTTCGACCTGGAAACTGATTTTCGCGAAAAACCCGGCGGTTTCAACCTTCACGGAGCTGAATGTAGCAACCCCAAACGAACACCCATCGCGCACACACGACTATCAGCGTTCCCTCAACGGCCCGACCACAATACTTCGGCGGCGCCACAACGCACACGCCCGGACAACAAACACATCACGGCTTCAATCCCAGCCGAGACATGGCCTCTCGAAGGTCCTTCTTGAGATCTGGCTTGTCCTTGCGCTCGCAGGCACTCACGAGCGACCTGAAGCTGACACCGTTGGGAACGATGCCGGCGCGGCCCATCTCGGCCAGGAGAGACATCCCTCCATCGATATCGTCCGCCAGGGCACAGGCTTCTATTGCACCGTTGAAGCATTGCACTGCAGTGTTGTCGCGTGGCATTCCGAGCGGAAAGGAGGTGGAGGGGTAGAATGAGGGCCGGGGGAGCGGGGTTTAGGGATGCAGGGTAAGCCGAGAAGCACGACGCACAAACACGACACAACACATGCTGCGAGTGTGGCATCTGACAGTGTACGACCTTGGTACATCAGGCGCAGCAGTTGCACGTTCAATAAAGCAACATATGTTGAACCGATGGCCTAATCTGCGAAACCGTCCAGTCTGTGCTGACCGATATGTGATTTGGGTTAATTGGGTCGTCTAGCGCGTGAGTCTATCCAAACGAAACGCATGTGCGTATGTACGTTCTTCTCGAAAGGTGGTAGCTAGCGCAATCTGAAATCTTCCAGAAGCAATAGTCTAGACTGGTTGCAGCAACAGGTCTTGCGAAGAGGTCTCGCAACATGACGACGAGCACCCGCGCTGCTGGAGAACACATGCCAAGCGTGCCCGAAGACATCATCATCGCACCCGACGCTTGTGCGCGCCTCTGCTTTCCAACGGCTCATTGCGGAAGGCACAAACAAGCTCATGGAAGAGGCCGCTCGCGGACCCGTTCCTACTCAAGCCCGCCGTTTTTTTCACTCACGATTTGGCGGTGACCCATTCTCCCTGATGTTATCCATGAGGGCAAGCGCTTTATCCGGTCTGCCCCCCCTCCCGAACGCCACCAAAGCGTGTGATCGGCCGACGTCGTCCAGCTCCACTCCCTGACTCCTCATCATCTCCAGCAAGATCTCCGCGATCTCCGCCTCCCCACGTCCGCACGCCGCGAGGGCGGCGGCGTAGATCTTCTTCGTCGCCGGAATCCCGTCGATTTTCATCGACTCAATCAGCCTCAGGGCCATGCGCCAATCGTGAAACCTCCCGCAGGCCGCCGAGAGGGTGGTGTACGAATACAAGTCCGGCGCCGTGCCGTCCTTGCACATGCCCTTGATCAGCCCCTCGGCCAGCCTGAGCTCTCCGGCCCTGCAAGCGGCGACGAGCAGCGTGTAGTAGCAGGCGTCGTTCGGCTTGAGCCCCGCCGCATTCATTTCCTCGAGCAGGCGCCCGGCCGCGTCCCAGTCGCGCGTCTGGGCGCACCCGTGCATCATGGCGGAGAAGGTGGTCTCGTCGCATGGCATGCTTTGCTTCATCTCGTCCATCAAGGTCATAGCCGCTGCAGGGACAATAGAGGCAGACCGAGGGCACAAATACAGTGAGTAGCGTTAAAAGAAGACGTGACGAGTTGAGCGGCGACCGCTGACGTGACAGTATCTCTTGTGACAAGGTGGCAGCAACCGCAAAGACGGGCGGAACGCGATGTATCTACAGCCGTGCTGAGGAATGTTGGTGAGGTGGGCGTGTTGGCGGCCGGGTCTGCGGAAACCACCAACGCGAGGAACGTGCACCACGCCACGCAGATCCAGATCCAGATCTACTAAATAATTGTAGAAGAAGGAGGGCCTGCGGACGACAAAAATCCAGCAGCCTCGCACGGCGTAGGTTGCAGAAGATGCCTTTCCCCTGGACCGAATATCAAAGCTCCATCACCATGCTTGTAAACCACTAATGATGGTGCCGAGAAATAATGGCGGCGTTGGAACTGTTGTCGTCGAGAGCGTTCCGAAAACGGAACACTGCGTCTTGGTATCCTCTTCATGATGTTGTAGTCCAGGGGGTGTGGTGTCTTACGCAGCGACCGTCTCGCCACACCGGGCTACCTACCTCGCAAGCACCATGTTTCAGGTAGCGTAGTTTGGACACTATTACCTCTTGTGTTTCCTGTTCTTGCGTGCACGCTGATGACAGAGTTCCAGCAGAAGCGGGTCGGGGTCAACCCCAGCTCCTTCATCTCCTCCAGCAACGCTCTGGCCATATCAGGGTGACGTCCCTACCTCGCAAATCAGAGAGAGCAAAGCAAAAACACACAAAACGTGGTACAGAGCAGAACAACATGAACTCTTCTGAGGACGCGGCTTGGGGGCAGGGCCAAATCTGGGCGGGAGCAATATCCGGAATACCAGCACTCCAAACGATCGCCTTATACGGCAAAGCTCGTTCCAAACAGTCCATCGGCACCGCGCAGAGTCCACCCAGCAGACCAGTCCACCGGCCAACCGATCTCCACCTTTGCACAGGCCCCAACAGCGGCCCCGTACGTGTAGGAATCCGCCGCTATCCCTTTCGCCTTCATGCTCTCAAGGAGTTCCAGCGCGCCCCCCCAGTCCCCCTCCCTCCCCACCGTCTCGATGACAAGGTTGTAGTCGGCGTCCCTCGGTTCCAGCCCTTGCTGTTCCATGTCTCTCAAGAGCATCACGGCGCTCGCGCCGTCCCCTCCCGCCCGGCACGCCAGAATCGCCGACTGGTAAGATATGGCGTCCGGCTCTAAGCCCTGCGATTTCATTCGCTTCAGCAGAGCCAAGGCGGCCTCGGGATTGGAGCCCTTCGTGCAGGCGTCCAAGGCGGCGTTGAAGGACTGGATGTCGGCCTTGAGCCCGGCCGCTTTTATCTCGCTGAAGAGCCACAGGGTCAGCGCCCAGTCCCCCGCCTTGGCGCAGGCGTTGATCACAGAGTTGAACCTAGCGTTTGGTTGGCAGAAGGAATGTTGGTGGGGAGATAGAGGTTCTATAAAGGAAAAAGCGAAAAGCAAAAAAGCAAGTTTGGGGCAAGAGGTGGACATCGTGCGGCAATGAAAGGGATGTTGGCGTGGAGAGAGACGCACACACATCGAGAGCTTAAAGGACAAACGGCAGAACCAACAAAGCCCGTTCGGAGCACGGGGCGGATCTCGTGCGCTGACTATAGGCTTGAATGCATTGTTTGCCGTGCGCTTTTTGAGTTGTGTGAGAACGGCAAACCCGACTCAAACGCGTACCGCTCAGCGGGGATCACGCAGACGAAACTACTGCTGCATATAGGATAGGAGTTGCCGGAGGCAGCGAAGGCCACACATTCAACAAAACCCAGTAGGAACAAAACCATTCGTTCGACCAACAGGCCAAAACGAAAGGTAGCAGCGGCCACCACAGAATCCAGGCGAAAGCACAAGCAGAAGCACCATCCCCGGTTACGGTCCTATGCTCACGTTACGAGGTCTGGCGTGAGTGCAGGGTCCCCGGACGTCTGCATCTGTTCCAGCAGAGCCAAGGCTCTGTCCACCTCGCCCGTCTTCGCGCACACGTCTACGCAGGCGTTGTAGTTGATGAGGTTAGGCGATAGTCCGTTGCGACGAGCTCTTTCCAGCTGTGCCTGCAAGAACACCGCCAGCGGCACCGTCCGTTTTTTTCGGGGCATTGGGAAGGAGGCTCAGCATGGCACTCGGACTCCGATAAATGTGGGGATAATTTATAGCCAAGGTCACACAAGAAAGGTTACTGCATGCTGCGGTGGGTGGGTCGCGAAATCCTCGTGTTACGCCTGCGTTGTGTGCACATGATTGCTTGCGCGGCAGCATGCTGTACTACGCGGGTGCCGCCCTCCAGGCACAAAACGCGCCGTACCCCACACAGCAAGCAATACGCACATAGAAATTGGGTTCCCATTCTGCAGCCTTGGCGTAGGTGAGCTTTGCATGGTCGCGCCTTGTATGCTATTATAGCAGTCGTTTTTGTGGTTCTCACCAGGGCTTGGTGAACGTCTCCCGACCTGCCGCAAATGCCGATGAGCTCGGTGTAGGTAACCTCGTTGGGCTTGATAGCGCGGGACTTCATCATCGACAGGATCTCTTCCGCCTTGTCCCAGTCGTCGCAAGCCCTGCAGAAAGGCGATATTTGACAACAGCAGCAACATGTTGCATGCACGGCAAACCCGTCAGCATGGAGCACCCGATCGCTCGAAAACGACACAGCAGTGGGACTGCGTGCACGGGCCATGCGTGAAAAAACAACGAAATAGAATCAGATTGCCGTACACATTATCGGCCGTCACAAGAGTCATTGCTCAGACTCAAGTAGGCAAAAAATCGTGCAGAACAGCCGGCACCAGGTACGCAGAGCGACAGAATCTGAACCAAACACGTGGGCCAAAATGGCTATGGGTCATCGTCTTCGCGCGTCGGATCAAACAGCACAACGATGTCCAGGTAGAGACTTGACGGCCGACAGCTAAGCAACTCACTTTAGGGCCGAAGAAAACGTGACGACCGTCGGGTCGACCCCTTCCGAGGACATCTGCTCCAGCAGGGACAGCACCACGTCAAACTTTCCCGCGCTAGCGCAGGCCTCGACGGCCGTGGTGAAGGTCACGATGTTCGGGGAGAGGCCTTGCGATCGGGCCTCCGCCAGGAGTTCCAGCGCCTGGGAGGGAGGGGGGGGGGGTTGCGCAAGCGGGCGATACGCACGTATTCGGATTGGTCATGTAGCCAATCATAAGTACACAAGTTGGAGCACCTGGGGAGGGGGAAGAGTATGATGGAAGCAGTTAAAGAGGGCGGTGCCTGCGCAACATGGGAAACGTCTAGAANGGGGGGGGGGGGGGGGGGGTTGCGCAAGCGGGCGATACGCACGTATTCGGATTGGTCATGTAGCCAATCATAAGTACACAAGTTGGAGCACCTGGGGAGGGGGAAGAGTATGATGGAAGCAGTTAAAGAGGGCGGTGCCTGCGCAACATGGGAAACGTCTAGAACTGAGGGTCACAATTGGCCAAGTGCAGATGCTTTGCGGTGTGGAGGTAATACGTCGGGGAACCCATATTCTCTCGACATCGTTGAATCCAAATAATTTGATTTCGTTGTCGGTTGCTTGGCCCCGCTTGTGCATGTAAAGCTGACAAATAAAAATAAAAAAACACCCGTGACGAAGGCGTTTGCAAGCATAGTTCTTGGGGTAGTAGAGCAACTTTCCACTCAGGACTACACGTAGATGTAGCGTTGGTGGGGTAGTGGTTTCATCGCTTTACCTTTTCCCACAATCCCGCCTTCGCGTAGGCGTCCATGCAAATCCCGTAGGACACCAGGTTTGCAGCAAGACCACAAGCTTGGATGCGGCTCATGACCCTGTGAGCAAGCTGCATAGATGAGGTAGGGGGCCGAAGGTTGGGAAGGGGGGGGTCGTCTTATCCAGGGCGTAGCGAAGGTACTGGACGGGGCGCATCAAAACGTCTGCAACCTCATCGTCACAACCAAGAAGAGGGTGTGTCCCGGCTGAAGCGTACCGACGCTGCATCAACAAACATGAGCGCTTTGGCTGCTTGCCCGTGCCACGGATGATGCATACATACCCCCTTCGAGACCCTCGACCAGTCGCAAGCAGCTGCCCTTGGCGGCCTCGAATCATTCCACCACCACGCCAAACCACACGCCAAAGCGCCGAACACAAACAAAAGAAATATATCGTGACCGCGTATGCTGATAGGCTTTGAAACAGACTCAACTGTGTCTTGTATCGATTAGGTGTCCCTCAATCCTCGCAGGAAATGATTCATAGCAACCCGCCAAACGGGGTATTGTATGTCTCGAACGGATAGTGTCTATCTTTATGCCATGCGTGTCTTCTCAACACCAGTGGGCGCTTTCGGTAAAAGCGTCAACCTTACAGCAGCAGGTCAGGCCTCGACATCCCCGCATGGCCTACACTCTCGAGCCCTACCTCGCACTCTCCCGCCTTCGCGCAGGCAGACATGGCGTAGTTAAAGCAGACCACGTCGGGCCCGGCGTCCTTGTCGGTGACGCTGGCCCTGGTCATGACGTCTATTAGGGCGATCGCGTTCCGCCAATCTCCGACCTGGGCTGCTGATTTCAGGACAGGGCTGTAGCTCGCTGACGTCAAGCGTGTCCCATTTGCCTTCACGAGGTTAATGTCAAGGGTCAAACACGCCGACAGCGAGATGGACAAATCGAAAGGGAAAGGGAGAGACAAGGAGGGGGATAGGTACGGGGTGTACTCATAGTCGTGCATGCCGTAGTCGTTGACCATTGACCATTGACCAATGGGGGATAGGTACGGAGAGAAATAAATCAATGGGAGAATACAGATGGCGACCACGGCTGGGAAGGGATCCAAACAAGAAGCCCGGTGAGCCCCTTCTCTCACCTCTACGATCCGCGTCGATGAAGCGTGTAGGCAATAAGCACAGTCATACAGGCTCAACCCCGCCCCGTTCACGCGCGCAATACAAATGACCAGCTGTCGGTGCTACACGACAAGACGCTACACTTCACTTCATGCCGCCGTTCCTGGCCCAACCAACCAACCTCGCACGATATTCTTGCTACTTCTAAGTGGACATTTGCCCCAGCAGCGAGCAATAGAAAACCCTTACTTTTCGATGACACGCGATCATTTCAGCCAATCTTGCAGGGGAGGAGGGGGGGGGGGGGGG